>JAPYMA010001681.1:0-109004 GCA_035041965.1 Anisakis pegreffii | reverse complement strand
TCATGTTGTTTCAATAACTCATGAGTAAAGATAGGTTGTTGTTGAGCGGTCAGTAGCATCAGTTTAATGGAATATTTGATACGTTTTTTGATCGTTGAATAAAGATTTTATAAGTGCTGTTCGAAGAGTTCGTAGCACATCCCACATTAAATCTCACAATATTTTCATCCCATCACAACAGTATTATTCCCTCGTCTACATCAGGGTTTCTTTCGGCGTTTACTTGTAATAACACTGGGTAATATTACTAAGCACAAAGGATTAATGACACATAAGCATTAACGGATAAAGTCATCCAAGTAGTACACAAAAAAGTTCGATTTCATCAATAAGGCACTATAAGGTGATCATCCAAACACAAAGGGATAAGACGATCGTCATCCTATATTACGTATAGTGTTGGGAACCGCAAGATTTTTCTCGGTGGTCACCGACCGAGAGCCCGTCGGTGATTACCGCAACATGGTATTCACCGACCGCATGAGTTTGAGCATCGGTTGGTTGCCGATTGGTTGCAACCGCCTGGCGGTTTGCCACCGTCACCGACCGAGCACGCACTGTGTCGGTTGCGGTTGGTGGTCACCGACGGGTCGGTAATCACCGCAATTCGGTAATCACCCACGGTCGGGGACCACCGCAAAACCGTTGGTGATTACCGACCGATTTTCGGTGGTCACCGACCCAACACTATTTACGAATGAATGCCTGATGAGACAGAGGGTAGCGCAAAGGCGTTCAGAATTGAAGCAGGTTTACTCTGTAGGAAAAGTTGGATGGGGGAAGGCGGCTGAAACCGTCAGCATTACCAGAATTGCTAGATGCTCTATCAAAACTCTTTTTTTTTGAACTTCAGACTTCTGTGACACCCAATGTATTCAATACTTATGAAGGCGAGGTTGGCTTTTCCATCTGATATCCTCTCAGTCTACTGCATTCCATGAGGTTGCTTCGATTGAACAATACAACGGATCAACGGAGGTGTGAATTATTCACACAACTAATTCTTTTCAGGATTTTGCTCTCAGCGACTTGAAATATTTCTGACCCACTTAACGATAAAAAACTTACAAAGTAACATGGATGATTAGAAGCCTTGAAAAAGCTTTGGAAAGTTACGAAAAAAATGTGTTCGATCAATTCATTCTCGATTATTATACATGCATAAATATGTTTCTGAAAGTCGAACTGCAGCGAATATGATGGTCTTTTTATTATGATCGGTAATTTTAGGTTTTAACATGCAACAAACAGATGCTATCTTATCTGCACAATGTGGAGAAGAAATCAAACAATTTGCACATTTATTTTACGTAGAAAATGCACACGTCTCCGAAACTGCTATGAACTAGATGCATTCGTAAATGTACATCGCACTGCACTTCTTTCATGTTGCGCGCAAACCGGAAGCGTGTGAAAAGAAACACCTTTATATTGAACATATCAGACATTCGCTGATCAGTTTGAATGATAACTGAGAAGGCGTTGTATGCAGTAGACATATTTAAGAACTGAAACTTTACTCAATAAACCACTAAATAATAACGCCCGGCAAAGCAACAGTCAAAACATTTTGTGACGTATGACACCGATAATATCAAAATTTCTTTTTTATTCATCACCACTTTCCTCAGCAAAAGCTAAGTGCAAATGCATCGTTTACTTGAACGAACTGAATTGTGAAATTGAAACAGCTGATGTGGTTCAATGAGGGGACCGTCAGAAATCAAAATGATCATGGAACGCTTTACGGAGCCCATGTTACCATCGAAGGATACTGATGCGATATGATGATTGAGTTTTCACTGTCGTAGATTGTGAACTTTACTTCACACTAGGATGTTTGATCATCGAAATGTTGTTTATTCACTTGATGAAGTCAAAAGATTACTCGAAACGCACAAATATGACGTGGTGATCTCGCTGGCATCTATTTCATGAGAAATCACGTCAGAGGGAACTTCGACAACATCATATCGAGGAAGCGTAAGTGCATTGGCAGATGCAATAAAGTGCATGAGAAATGTTAAAGGATATTTGAAAAAAAAACATTGATATCGACTACACTGATATCTTGATATGTTCCATTCGAAATATAAATGCCGGCTTCATTCAAATAGATGATTACGAAATGAGATTGCTTGGAAAATGCCATGCTGAATGAAAATGAATTTTAGTTGTGTTTTTCATCAAGTATTTTCGTCAGATATGTTTCGATGATTATTGCTGTTGAATCACTTGATTTGCATTTCTTGATTTTAACATGATTTTATCATTTCATAGGAAACATGTTCACTGTTAGACACTTACTATTCACCACTCGGTCTCAGAAAGCAGCTTTCAATTTACTTTCTTGGAAGACAGCACGTGTGTCACTAAAACTACTCATTGTCTGTATTTTGATTGATTTTTGTAGAAACGGATCATTGTATTTTTGATCATATTTCATTGCCTATTTCTCAGATTTACCACATTCCTGGGGAAAGCCGCCAGCTGTAGTCAGATAAGGTTCTGACTTGAATTTTTGGTGTGTGACCAGAATTCGTGTTCTGCAATCACTGGAATATTAATTTACTGTACTCAACATCAGACCATGATCCATCGAGCGTTACTCTTACTTCGTTTCAATTTATTGCGTTTCCAGTCATTTCAAAGTTGCTGTTTACATTGCTTGCATTGTTTTGTCGAGCATACTCGTATCACCTCGTGCACTCCCGTCTCCTTCTAGACAACACCACACTCTGTTACCTAAACAACCACAGAATTATCCTTTTGTAGACACTATCAGAAGAGACGCGGCGACGCACGTTTTAACGTGAATAAATGCTGAATGCGATCAAATGCTCTGCTTGCATGTAAAAGACTCATTGATTCGCTGTAGGAACATTCGCAATCGGTGATTGAATTTAGATCTTTGGATACTCTGAGGTGAAACTTTCGACTTGCGAGGAATGCTGTAAAGAAATGCCTAGGCAGGTACAAACGCTCGCTTGAAAAAGGTACAAGTGCTGCGAAAACCCTAATGTCCATAAGTTGAAGAGAGCTACATACTATTATGCCCTGATGATTCATACCGGATGTGCCGTTCAAAATTTTCACACGTTCGTTTCATTTTCAACAAGCAATGATTCAAACTTCCTTTCTCAACAGTCTACAACCCCACCTCCATTATTACTGAGAATGAGTAGGAAATCTCAATGCTTTCAGGAGTTTCCGAAAACACATTGATTTAATGCACTCTCAGTAGATAGTTCTGCATATACAAGCAAAATGCTATGGAAGGAATCTGATGATTAAAAGTGAATCATGAAGTTGGAAAAACACTGCGAGAGAAGACATAGGATGTGTCCTACATAGAAATAACTTCATGAGATTTTGACATTTTGGATGTTGAATTCGCTCATGTCATTTTCTTAAATAAAAATGACAATCGCTGTACATAACGCAACATCAATGTCACTTCCAAGAATTTCGGAACGAGTTCAAATGAAACTCATTTCCAGTTTTATCCTCAACGGCGCGTGATTCACTGCTAGTTGGAGACATCACTTTCAACAAGTGTTGTTCGAAAGATCAGCAAATGACTGCGACAATATCGATAACTCTGGTGTTGCTCTGCTTCTGCGTTTTCATCCGTTGCCGAGAACAAAGTGTTGCGGTGACCGGACGCTTATTTTGTAACGGAAAACCTGCAGCTGGAGTCACTCTCATTCTTTGGGACTACGATATGAGTGCGCAAGCGCCTTCCGTTTTCTTATTTCACCTGAAGGCGCATTAAATCATCTTTGGGAGTTTATCGCAAGTTGATGATTTTCACTGTTCATGATAGATTTATGGAGCAAAATAATGGATCAGTTGGATGAAATAAAAAATGATTTTCAGTCCACTGAGGGAGGAATAGTGAATGATTTAAAGATGGTTTAGATAAAGTGAGCTTAACAGACCATGTGATATATCCAGACCGAAAATTTTGATAAACAAAATCATTGTTTAACGTGACTTATCATGAAAGAATGTCATGTCATGAGTAATTTTTCAGTTGTCAGTGATGACCTTATGGCGATGACAAATACTGATCAGAACGGCTTATTCACACTGATTGGTTCAACTGATGAGTACACTACCATTGAGCCTCATCTTGCAATCTACGTGAAATGTTGGGATAGCAAAGCGGTATGAGGATAGTCACTCTATTTGAAAAATGACTTGTTCCGTCGCCTCAATTCACCCACCAAGTGAATGGGAAATTTCTCTTAGCATCTTGGACATCAACATGCTTCAGTATTATGAGATTATGCAGCTGAAATTAAACAAAACATTTTCGGATCCTCAGCTATTATTCCGTTTTCCAACGCAAAGCAGTGGTGACTTCGTTTTCCGCTGATAATGAGACAATTTTTCATCATATCCTCAGCGCATTTATCAATTTCAGTGCTATCCAGATGAAGTTGTCGAGATTCCGAGTGAATTTATTACTGATGGCGAGATACCCTTCTCACGTTACGAACTGGAATACGATATTTGTGTTTATAATAATGTTTTATTATCATAAACATAATATTTCAATACCGTGATAATGTTCATTATTTCATTGAATGATTTGATGAATGCTTTGTTATCGAATGATTATGGATGTTATAGAATGATTATAAATTGTTATTAAATTGTGAGGAGGAGAGAAGTGTAAGAAATTTGAAGATTTCAATACGAAGGAAATATATAATGAAGGCCAGCTTCAGTTCCTTCTGAAGATTGCAACAGGTTACATTAGTCCTTTTGCAGAAGTTACACCGCAACAATGAGTGGCTAGCAGTCAGTGAGTCCCCAGTTTTTCAGCAAACAATGCTGACTGCGTTGAGGGAAGCCCTAAATGCTAGCCGTGAGAGCAAACTTCAAGCTTCCTGATAATGAGCACTAATGCCCAAGCTCCGCAGCATTCAGTAGCTGGGGCTACGATCGTCACGATAGTTTTTATGATTGCTTTCCGTAGGAGTTGCTTCCCGTAACAGAGCAACTTTCTGAGATGGAGCCGGAGACGAAATTTTTAAGAACGCTTAACCGAGGCTGAGTGAATTTTTTCAAGTTGGACATAACTGATCCTCAGCGACCCATAAGAGTTTTTCGGTCGAACTGAAAACTGAGATATGAATTTTTCCCTCCCAAATATTCACTAAACTGGAGAATGGAGAAGTGAACATCGCAAAATTTCTCTGCCAGCATATTTGTGGTCCAATCTAGGTATTTGAAGTCAGCGTCAATGAATGCCACATATGAACGAGTTAGTTGTAATAGCGGCCACACTGATGACATAATTCGTCAGAAGAAGAAGCGACCGAATGATAATTCTGTAAAGAACTCATGGAAACCGAGCTGATAAGTGTGGTTCATCCCTGAAATTCAATCTGGCACATAGCATATTCTCGACTGAAACTTGCATTGAGAGCCGAAGTTAGTTCGTAAACAAAGTATCGTGTTCAACGGTTCATTCGATCGCTTCAGTGAAAATCACAATGCTTCATAAACAAAAACATTTGCTGTTGAGAAAAGTGATGAATAGTTTCACTCTCGAGCGCATCTGTTCCGGTACCATTCCACTCGCAATCACAACAATCTCAACGACGAGCTGTTCAGTTAATCGCTCGTCGCAATCGAATATTTCTGCTATTATTCTCAACATTTGTTCGTTCAGTTTCCGATTACAATCATCGTTGTTTCATCAATTCGCTCATAGTTTCGCAACCGTCATCGTAGAATTTCGTAAACGTTGATCACACTTCCTGACCACAATCATTTTGCTATTTCATTATTCCCCTACGGCTTGCTCCTATTTTCATTCGATACCTTTTATTCATCCGATCCCCTTTACGCCTTTATGTGACTCAGTGGTGAACAGCAAAAAACGTTCGCGTATTTCTTTCTCATCCAGAAAATACATCAGTCTGAGAGCTCGAAATTATGACTCTTATCATACAACGAGCAGTGATCCTTTCACGAACAAACAGTCTACCTAGAGATTCTACTCCCTGATCGTTCAGTACCACCTTTAATACTTTCAAGAGGCCTGGCAGTTATCTCGCATATTGATTGATGAGCAGTTTGTACGTAGAAAAACCATCGTAGAATTAATTCATGGCTTGAACTTACGAATACGGGATGCGCAATTTCATCGAATCGTTCGCAGCAAAATTCATCTTTTTCTCGCATTTGTATGTCAAAATCGGTGCTGATCATTAAAGGCACAAAATGATTAAATCACTATTGCTGCTCATTTGTCTGCCGGTTGCATTCTGTGCGCTCGGAGGATTGATCGGTCGAACACAAAGTTCTGCAGCTAAAGGAATTCTTAAATGTAACGGTAAACCTGCGAGAGGTGTGCAGGTGAAACTCTACGATGACGATAGAGGTATAAAATCATTTTAGATTTTCAAGATTACCTTCCTTCAATGAACATTTCAGTTATCTCCAATTGCATATGAAGCCTTCTCTGGCACTGAACTCACTTACATTGTGTAATTATTTTCCGTTTTCTATTGCTAGATAAATAAGTGAATTTTGGAGAGTCAAATTGTTCATCTTTTCCGCGACACAAATAAATGAAAACGGTTCAGATAAACATGCGAATAAATGAAAAATACCCGTATGGAAAATTCGAATGGCATCTGCGAACTTCTCACTGATCCCCCATTCCGACTGTTTTATCCCATGGTTTGTAGGAGTTGACATGGATGATCTAATGGGAGAGGCAACGACAGATCAGAACGGTTATTTTGAAGTGAGCGGAAGTAATGCTGAAATGTCAACAATTGACCCGAAAATCAACATATATCACGACTGCAATGATGGATGGAAGGTAAGTGCTACATACTGTTTAAAAAAGAATCATACAGTTGCAATACAACAAGAATGAATATCCGAATTCTAAACAGCTGTTTATTCTCGCTAAGTGGTATGATTTGATATCAGTGTTCAGAAATTGTGTAATTTCGCACTGAATTCAACGTAAATTCAATGAAGCGCAACACTGGATTCAGAACCAATTCAGTTTTCCTTATAGCATTCACCTACAGTTATAGCTTTCAAACTTTAAAAGTCGAACGAGACAACGTTTGAAGAAAGTAAAATGATAGCGATCACGTTATTTTGATTCTGTATATTACTAATACACAAAATAGATAAGTGTCTCCTACACTCATTTTATAATTCATATTTTCCTGCATACATTTTTTAAAAGATCTTCGTGCTGAATAAATGAAGAAAACAAATTATTCAGTGAAAACAGATCATCGGTATGCATTGATAACAAGGATGATCGAAAAAAGATGATGCAGAATATATAGATCCATGACGTATGAACAATTTTGTCACGAGAATCTTTTCAGCCATGTCAACGTAAAGTGACAATTATGCTACCTGATGGATATGTAAGTGATGGCGCGAGATCAAAGAAAATTTACGATGCTGGCACACTTGAATTGGCCGGAAAATTTCCTGGTGAGAGTCGTGATTGCTTACACAGAAGGAAGTGAGAAGAACATTCAACAACACTAATCGATGGAGTGACTGAAGCGACGGAAACATTTGATAGTTCTAGAATAATGTAATGAAATTCTTGATTCATGAAAAGGTTTATCTTAATAAATTTTCCTCTTAATAATTTATAGCATATGTTGTTCGCACCAGGTCATCGAATCAAATTGTTCGCTTGCAAAGCACATGCTGTGGATAAAATTTTCGGTGCAAGACTCTTTAAGTACCTCTTCCAAATCACTAAAATGATAACTTGGCAAGGAGTATTTTGCCGCATGATAATGAGTTGGCGTGATGTGTTTATGCTCAGTCGTAGTTTCAAACGCCAGTTTACCGAATACAGTCTTTGTAATTGCTGGTCATTTGTATGGCGTATACACAGTCACAACATACAACAGCTGTTTACCGATAGGTGATGCTCGATATCATGAAAACGGCAAAACGATAAATAAAATAAGCGCATTCGCTGAAATCATCCTCGACTAATGTTCTTCAATATTAATGCCTAAAACAACTGTTGGCGTCATCCTCATTAGAGACATTCAACGATGTTTCAGTCGAAGAACTTTCCTAAGATGTGCTTCAACAAACATACCCCATAGGAGAAGACCTAGAGCCTTCGTGATTGGTACACTGATCATCGGAGTTGAAAAAAATGATCTATTGTTGGCTTATAAATCAAGTCATAACCACTGATATTGATCTCACCGCATTACTTGAAGGAGTCAATAGCATAGTTAGAATTCATCCTTAAAGAATCAATCAACTGTGCATTCATTCCCGTTCACTGAAAAGTGCAAATTTACTGCTCGCATCTCTGATACGTGGAATCGTCTCCTCAAAAAATAGTTGAATTCATCCGTGACCTAAAAACGTTTTGCCTAACGACAGTTTGTTTAAAGACGCATTGTCTAACGGATGGTTTTTTAATGGATATTTTGCCCGATAGGCAAACTGTCTTTAGGCAAAACGTCCTTGGGCACAATGTTCGGGTAATCAATTTGAAAACGGACTGTCAAAACTCAAATTTGACTTCTTCCTAACAACATCAGTAGTCAGAAACCACGATATGAATGTTTAATCTCCCGAATAGATAAGCGAAGCTGATAAAAGTAGATCCATGCTACTGCGCATGTGCACTAGCAAAATCACTGCTCGAAAATGCGTAACTCAGTGCCGATTCACGATTTTGCTCGTAACGAATTCTTGTTAGCAATGCAGATCGCTTTCCGTAATAATATCTCGTTGATGTAAAGTGTTACAGTGATATCGACTGATTTGACGGGCTCTACACCTGATCATCGATCCAATATTGCTCACTTCGGAACCGTTTCAAAAAATTCACGGTCTCCCATCAACACAAAATGGCTGGTTGACCCACAAGTGAATTGATGTAATTAATTGCTTAGTTTGTGACCTAAAATAACTTGTTAGTCAAGAATTGAACAACATTAAATGTGTTTAATTACAAAGCAAAAATTTATTATGCTTCGACAACAATGCTATCGGAAAACGCATCGATCATTGACAGTATAATGAATTCTTCTTATTCTCTTGAACACCTTTCTCTGTGCTTCTGCTTTGCTCTTTCATATCCGTTTTCCGTTCCATCTGTTCCACTCTGGCTGAAACGTTGAGAACGCATGAAATTGGATGATATAATTGGATCATATGAATCACAATAGAACACAAATCAAAACGTTTATTCGATCTCTTTTTCTTTCTGTTTTCCCGTTTTTATTCAAACTTAAATTTTAGATTTTAGTTCTGGTGCATTGCTATTCGTTATCATTCTTGTTTCAAAGCAAAGGCACTTTCTTATTTACAACTTTCACAGGAACGTTACATTGAGCTGATTCATGTGGGAAATTGATGCAAATGAACCAAAAATATCAATTTAAAAACTGCTGAAGATTTATTACGGTATATTGTTCAGCGTCTGCTGTGTGATTTTTTGGTGTGTCTGCAACAGATCGTTTCAATTGGTTATCACAAGATACAGTCAGTAGGTGCGGATGTAAAAAGAGATCTTCACTGAGTGCAACAACGCTCATCCACCATTTATCCGTCTTTATTCATCGTCAGTCAATGTTCGTAATATTACTCGCAATACTAGCAGTTTACCTTGATTCGTTTCCACATCAATATGGATCTGCTCAATGTCTCGTTTCGTAATGTTGATTTCCATCTATTTAGAAATAAGTGGTCAGAAACGGCAATGCGTGCGATCCAAGTGATATTGCTGATCGCACTGATCCCAGCTGCAATGAGTGCTTTCGGAGGTCTGGTTGGAAGAACTCAGAGCAGTGGTGTTAGAGGCATTTTAACCTGCAATGGCAAACCTGCAGCGGACGTGCTTGTCAAACTGTACGATGATGATAGAGGTTATTTGTTAATTAAGCGACTTCGTATTGAGGCAAGAATTTGACGAATGGTACATTGTAGTGGTACTAATCAGTCCATAAGTGAAGATAAAACTATCGAGTAAATGAGAATAACTGCTGTGATTTATTTGCATGCTATTTTTGGGCAATCACCACTCGAAATACCGCGTCAAATACCGCATGCCAGAATCTTACCCATCCCACTATCCCAGTATTTTTTTGTAAATATTTTACTGCATCATGTGAATTGTAGTGGGCCATTCAACAGTCGTTACATTAATAGATCGTATGCTAAATCGGTTACGATCATTTTAAAACCCTCGAACGCGCAAGCAGTGCGATTCATCATCAAATCAGCTTCCTGATCTTTGAGATACCCGCTTTCAGTTACTCTATTTATCACCATCTACTCAATGTTGTCACTAAGAATTCTCGGATCATTGGGTATCAGTTTGATCATAATCCGCCAGTTAACAGTAATTTGAACTCGCACTTTTTGCCATTCTCTAGATATGATGACGGTTTCGGTCGACGTGAATCATCATTGAATGATCTTTTAAAATGCCTGAACCCAGTTGTGCCACTACAAGCAGTAGCCTTCAGTAGAGCAGAGTCCCGGCATACCTTGAATTACCGCATGTTAACGTTGATTCTCTACATAATAAAAATGTTGACAAACAATCGGTATCCATTCATACCAATTTCTTACCAGCACTCCATTTGCACACAGAAAATCAATGACAATAAAATAGTCAAGGATTAGAAGGCAGTGACAATTGCAATGGAACTTTGGTTAGCATAATGTTGGAACAAACCTTCCATTTTCTGTACATGACATTATTTCGATTCTTTCGAGTCTTTGTAATGACTTAGCAATAAATTGAGAAATTAACGTACCGCCTGAAGAGTATTCACATTAGTCTCCATGTGGCATACAGTAGCACAGCGAAAAGCCAGCAGAGCATGAAACGCAACGAGGGATGTGATGCGAAAAAGTAATTAGTGAACTGAAGTGATAGAGCTGCAGAGAAAAGGACTGAGAAAGGAATGACATGACCGTCAACAAATTGATCCAAAATCTACTGCTATACGATTCTCAAAACTTTGTGATAGGCCTGCTGTCGACTAGAAATTACTGAATAAATTTTAACGGTGAATCATACAACAACACAAACCGACTCAGATGGTCAAAGCCATTTACTGTGCTCATCAGTATCGAAAAACGAGTAAGGTGAGTATTGTTGACGTGATTTTAAGGAATGGACTTTGACGATTTGATGGCTGAGGGCAAAACAGATTCACATGGCCGCTTCGAAATAAGTGGTCACATCGCGGAGATGACACCGATTGATCCAAAATTGAATATTTATCACGACTGCGAGGACGGCTGGTGGGTAAGTAGCATTATTATATTCATTTGACCGCTGAACTGTAGAGAAATATCAAGGTTGTGGAAGTATGTAAATGCTCCGAAGTGTTTCAACACTGAAGACAGCCGAAACAAAATCACAGAAAGTTGCGCATTTGCTTTGAATATATGATTTGGACTCTTATAAACCAAGCTCATATTTTAGCCATGTCAACGCAAAGTAAGTATTATGATTCCTGATGGTTACATTACGGACGGCCCTCGACCAAAGAAATTCTATGACGCTGGAACAATTGAACTTTCGGGTCATTATAAGGGTGAAACTCGTGATTGTCTCCACTGAAATGACGAAGACTGATGGCTGATTTTAGATTTGAGCTAATCATGGCAAACGAAACCATTCAACTTCGAATCATTGTATTTTTAATCAACGCTCATTATTTAAGTGGAAAAAATCTGATCGCTTTTGATGTTTATCTACGTAACGAATGAAAGTCATGTTCATTACATTTTGAGAATGTGGATAAAAAATTTTTGTCCAATAATTATTGTCTTGACGACGAATGATGGGATTTAATCACAGCTTCAAGAAAGAATCTTATGGGAACATAAGTATTACACAAAATAACACAGAGTGATTGATGTGTTGACGAGAACGCAGCATATTGAGCAATAATAACGCATTTTTTTGTAACAATCGACTTAGCAATACACAATGATTCACTCGTTCACCTGATTTCGTTGATTCCTTTGAATCATCTCAGTAATCACACCATCAATTCACTGTTACGCACGCACAACAACAACAACAATGATAACAGCAGCTTTCAACTATAAATTGAGATAACATCTTCATCATCGAGTTTATTGTTTTGTTCACATTCATCAATGCTCACTGTTGCTATATGCCTTCTTTACATTAGCTTTGTTTGAGTTTATTAGGCCAACCGAATAAATAAAGTTCACTTTTATATTGAATACAATTTTATGCCCATTCTTTCTCAGTATAAAACTGCGAACATTGCTACTATCTTCGTATAAGCCCATTGTCGTGATTGTTACATTTCAGTCGAAATTGTTCTGGTAAACTGTGAATTGGATGGAAGGTTGCCCATATAGTTATTCTCATTTGTTACATAAGCTGTAGTAAATTGATTGTTGCTCGACCGAACAGTAGTATAAAAATACAACAAAAAAGTTGCAAGTTGCCTTTTTAATCTGGGCGAGTGCTTCCCCTCTCGATGACTAGCTGAATCGTCGCCAATTTGATGAGATACTTATCGGTTTTGAATTCGTTCAAGCCATCCTTGGAGTTTTCAAGAGCGGTGACATTAGAATGTTGACGTGCATAAGACCTTGCCTCAACTCCTGCGCATAACTAAAGTTCAAATGGCTCAGCTTTGATGAGATAGAAGGCCAAAAGTCCTTCTGATAGAAGTTTAAATGCATTTCAAACCACACTATGTGTTCATTTCCGTATGGTATAGCCTATTTCAATACAATCATTAACTGTCATTGCGAGACCTCCAATTTTTGGAAACATCAGTCAGCAGAATCCGTCAAACTATTCTAGCCAAATCTTGAGCCAGAAGACCAAAATTCTTGTGGGCAGTAAACAGGACAGCTTTTGGATTTTAAAGCTACAAGAAGATCGACAGTCTCCCTTGTTGGGAAAACATATGACGTGCGATTCTTCACTACGGAAACGTTTCTAACAATGCTTTTCCCTTTAAAGGCCTCTTCAGCTTATAAATATAATTCAACCTCTTTTGTAATGAATCAAAAATAATTCTCAGCAGCAATGGCTTTCGCAATCTCCATTCTTCCAGCATACTGCGAAAATATGCCACTATTCTTTACAACTTTTAAGATTTCATAGAACAATACACCAACTATTGATGACTGCCTAAGCTTTTCTTAATATGCTAACTTTAAACCAAATGCTCGCTGCAATTTACTGTGCGGTACATGCCAATATTTTTTGGTGGTGGAATCGACTCGAACTATGGATTGCACATGAAACGATAAAGACATCATCAATAAAAAACATTTACTCAGTTTAGAAAGATGATCTACGCGGCGATATTATTCGTCTGTCTGATACCTTATGCGTTTGGTGCGTTCGGTGGTTTGGTAGGCAGAACACAGAGTGCTGGCGCTAAAGGCATCTTACTTTGCAATGGAAAGCCAGCACCTGATGTTCTCGTGAAAATGTATGACGATGATCGAGGTACATTTATAATCAGTACTCATAACATGCCCTATTCTCCGATACCTGCCGACAATGAGCAATGAGTAGAATCACAGCTCGAACGCTTTCTATTCATTCAGCACACAAAAAAGTTTCTCAAAACTATTAGCATGAGTAGTGGCTTTTCTATTCCAGTCAAACTGTTCTATCCGAGAGAATAGCATAGGACACTTCAGAAAAAACGCGTAGAATAGAATGGAACAGAACAACTGAGCAGCGGAATACAACAGTTTGCGAAAAGTGTGTTATAGAAAATTCAGTAAATATGAGCAACTCAAAATTAATCACGAGTTTCACATATCTGCGTTTAGCCGTTGAACTTCGAGATACATCCTCATCTGTAGGACTTTTATAATAAATCCTACCATTAAAACGCCACACAGTCTAACAAGCATTCATCATGTATTCCTTCACAATTCCAGGTCTCGACTTCGACGACTTCATGGGTGAGACAACAACAGATGTCAACGGCTACTTCGAATTCACTGGAAGCAATGCCGAGATGTCACCGATCGATCCAAAACTTAACATTTATCACGACTGTGAAGATTGGTGGTGGGTGAGTATTAAATTTGTTCGACTCTTCAGCAGTTCAACGAATCGTCCACGAACTATCGAGAATCACATTTACTTCGCGCACTCATTTCAGTGCTTTTGAAAATACGAATTGGATGATATCAAAAACACTTGATAAGTAATTTCAAACAGCAAAAGGCTGACATCTTTAAAGCCTGCTAATTCAGCAATAATAGCAACTACCATTGACCTACAAAACATAACTGTTCTATCGTGTATATGACAGCCATGATCAATAGCATGAGAAAGTGTCTCCGAGAAGCTCATTCTTATGCATGAATCTCGATATCATCTAGACAGAATAAGGAACTTCTACACTTGACTGCCTTTATCACTTATCATGAGCAAACAAAACGGGACGGAATGGAATTTCTCATCACACTACTCATTTCACAGTTGAAATAACCGTTCAATTTTCAGCCATGTCAACGAAAGATCAGTGTAATGATTCCGGACGAGTACATAACAGTGGGATCACGACCCAACAAGCTTTACGATGCTGGATCAATTGAACTCGCTGGGGAATATTCTGGTGAAGAGCGCGATTGCTTCCACTGAAGACAAAACATCTTAACCTCATGTTTATACCTTCTCAGATTCACAATACGCTTATTCATGTGTTTATGACATTGAGTGTTCCACTGAAGTAATCTCGTGTGAATCAATTCACTGCTCAGATACGTAAAATTCAAGCGTGCTTTACAGCACACCGTAAAATCATCCATGATGCCACTAAATAATCTCACACACTTCATTTATGAAAGGCGCTATCAAATATTCCAAATATCAATCGAGAAATTATTCCCTCTTCAACGTCTGATGTGTAATTGTTCTATCGTGTATATGCTTTAATTACATTAGACTAAAATAAACCAATTCAATTATAATTTTTATGGTTCATCCTCAGTTGATTGCGCACGGCATTCACCACCACTTCACATTTCTGAGACAGCACATAACGCAACTTTTATGCACAAAAAACATCAACTGCTTTTGAAACATAATTTTTATAATTGCAATAACGGTAACGAACAAAAATAAACAAACAACAACAATCGAATACGTAAAATGAAAGGTGGAGAAAAACACCTGTGCAGATATGAAATACTTTTAAAGAAGGTCTGGTCCAAAATGAGAATATTTGCAAAATAAATTTGTCCTTTTCAGAGTGGTAATAACTCTTCCGGAGAACTATTCATTGTGCGAAAAAGAACTGAACGAATGAAATAAGCAAACGTGGAATAACGTGACTTTTCATAATAAACAATGAAACCAACAATCGACTCATCATTAAACTAACCTTGCAATATCAAAATAACTGAAAGAAAAACATGAAAAATCATCCAAAATAAATAACAGTATCGCAGGATGAAAAACAGGATAAAACTTTTGTCAAAATGAACATTTCAAAGAGAAAACGGAATGGAATTGGAAGCATGGGACTTTAATATTAACTTTACAGAGCTCATCTGAACCACTCTGACTGACTCTGACCTATTTTTTGAAAAACCCAAAGATATGTTGAAATATGTAAGAAAATGCTCAAACGAGCGAACAATCAGTAAGAAATGCATTCAATAAGCTGTCGATTCAAAACTGAATATTGCAAAATATACTCTTAAATTTCCTGAATTCAGTTCAAGGAAAATGGAGAAATCGTAGGAAGAACTCTTCGCCTAAATCAGTGATCCCCAGCCCACGCTCATGTGCTCCATTACCTTCTTTGTGATTTATCAAGCCGTCACCATCCCCCTTCCCCTCCCCCACTACGATAATTTACTATTTCTACGCATAACATCAGAACTAATTTCTTGATCCCCTCCATTACCCCTTTAATACCCCGAAATTACCCAAAACTGGATGGTTCCTCTTATGGAGATCCCTGGACCAAACACTAAAAATATCAAACACTCCATAAATACACCGATCACTTCAGAAGCAGCTGGATGTTCATTTGCTAGAGAACTACTAAGTCAGAATAAATGCTGAGCTAGAGAACTGTGCTTTGTTGGTAGCCGATGTACTGCCATTCCGGTCATTTGAATCATTCAAGACCTCTACATCCCGGATATAAACGACATTACACATTTCTTTCTTAAAGGGAATGAACTGAAAACAATTCATATCAGTATCTTCTGCGACCGCGATCTTCGCGATAGTCACGTTCTCGTGGTCCACCTCCTCCCACTCCGCGGTCCCGATCTCGATCGCGGTCACGATCACCACCATTACGCACGTCACGCGATCGATAGTCGTCATGTCTGAATTCACTTTTAATCAGCATAATGAAACATCTCAGCTGCACATCTGATACTAAACAAGGAACACATATTGATTCCCGACGTTCTGGAAGCGGTCAACGCCGAATTCAATATGACCACAGGTTAAATGCATATGAGTCAGTATAAATTCATCAATTCATAAAGAAAAGGATCATTTCGCATGTCGATTTTTAAGAAAGGAATTTGACTTCACAGGTAGCGAGTATTAAGAAAATAGCTGAAGAACAAGACACTGTGAGCCATTACCTTTTTGAGTCACGATCTCTATCGCGATCGCGATCACGATCACGATCACGATCACGTTCGCGATCGCGGTCACGACTTCGACTTCTCCGTCTCGATGAAACGCCATTCCGATCACGTTCACTAGTCCGATCACGACTATCACGATCACGTGATCGATGCCTAGATGATGATCGATGCTCGCGATCTTTCTCCTCAGGAGTTTCTAACGCTGCTGCTGCTTCAAGTACTGCCTTTGATTCACGTGTTCGTCGAGTATCACCCTTACCACCACCTGACATTTAATCTCTTAATTCTATATGAAGACAAACTTAATGAAATTGTACTGATGCTGAGATTGTGATGAACACCTTATCGCATTCAATGCAATTGCAGCTTATCTAGCTCGCAGAGTCATTATTGATTTAAAAAACAAACCCAATCGCCTTGGAAGCCACGATTTTTGAGTTCGTCCACGTTCGTAATCAACCACGACACGACGTCCGTCAATTTTCATTCCATCCGCTTTTTTGTATGCTTCTGAAAGTCATTCCTTTCCCGTTTTCACTTGAACTGCCCCGCAACTCCGACGAAAATTGCATCCAATTTCCAGTTTGAACTAAGTATAATTCAGCAAAACGCACTTTACATAAACTTTTCAGATATATTACCAAAAAAGTGCATTTGTATTAAGACAAAACTCCACATTCGGCTTAATCTTTTTCCAAAAATCAGATGCAATTCTCAACAGCGAGCACATTTCTGAATGTCTTGATGGTGTGCATCTTAAAAGCCATTCCAGACAGAAATCATGTCAAACAGAAATTGCTCTTACGTTATCATGATGAAGGGACTGGGATCTGGCAGGATATTTGAAACTAACAAACGCACACTCAAAATGAAGAAATTACGATGAGGGAGCACATATCAAGACATTCCACACGCAAAAATAACCCTTAATATGCAACACTTTGCTCGAACATTTTTAAAATTCGTCACCGATTCAATACGATGAATACGTTCGCTGTATCTCATCACTTACCTTTGAACGTTGGTTTTTTTCCGACAAATGGTTTTTGGGGTCTAATACTGACACGTGTTCCCGAAACACTAACAGTAAGATGATTATTTCAAAGGAAATATTAAAGGAAACGCTGACCTAAGCAAATGGGCGAACGAAGGTGCTCTCCGTTGCGTGCAAGCAAATCATACCACAGTCGGCGTGAATTGACACAATAAACTTACACTCTTTTCAGATTCAAAAACAAAGCGAAAAACAAAATTGAAAAATAATAGGCAAAATAGTTACCACCGACGTGCTCGATTACTCAAATGCTTATAGTTAATTAATAGAAATCCTCGACTAATACCCGAAAATTTCAATAAAATTCAAACGAATTTTTCTTTCATACGTTTCTAAAATTGCGACATTTTTGCTTTTTGCACCTAATTGTTACGACGCAGAAAACCCTATGCGCCCAGATGCAAAACGCTTGGTCTTATAACGGCATCACCAACATGGTGCAGTCGACCTGCGCGGATCGATCAAGGAATGTAGTATATTGACCGGAACTATTCCATCTGAGAGATCAACCTTATAGATCCTAACCACTGGCTGCACAAATGTTTTATCCCAACATATTGATAACCATTTACAGAGGCTTCTTGAGCCATCAAAGTACGCATCACCAACACTTTCATTCCGCATTTTTCGTTTGTCGTTTACGGCACTATTCAAAATTATATCAAATGTTAGGTCACTATGAGATGGCGATGACGAATTTCGAATAAACCGCTTATAGCGTTGAGGGTTCAGGCAATTCAAAGGTTCAGCAACCAGGAATGAATATCATCAACTCTCAAATTCCATCTTCGCAATAATCGTGGAACACAGTAACAAATGTTGCAAAAACTACTAGATCATTCAAACATCAGAGATCGGAACTGACGCGGAAATGTAAACAGCGAATTGTTCAAATCAAACGATAGTTTTGATGAGTTCCTAACATTAAGATTCAATATCGAAGAATATAAACGAACAAAACTGGCTACGAAACGAACGGCTCATCATTCGAACAAATCATCTGACGTCTAATCGTACGATAAATTCGTTACTCATTGTCAGTTGCAAAATTTACATCCGAGCTACGCATTATAGATTAGCATGCGCATTACTACAACTAAATAATTCTCAAGCTATTACCTGCTTACCTTCAATTTACATTGGTAGAAAATCATTCTAAGTTTCTATCTTTAGCCTACCTCTACCCAAATAATCGAAATAATAGCTAAGCAATGATTAGAGAATCTTACCATACGCAAACAAACCACAGAAATACCGAAAATGCTGGTTTGTTATTTGATTATCCCCGCGTTTGAGCTTACCCGATCTGTGCGGTGCGCCGAGTTTTCTACCGGGAAAATTTTGCTTTGAAAAAACAAATTCATTCCTTAAGGTCAACATTTAACTCATACAGAATTCACCTAAAAATCGAATTTTCAAAGGAGATGATGACAAAATTAACGCAACCGCACAGAGTCATGTTCAAACAAACCAAGTGTAAAATGTGCAGAGAAGGTTGCATCAAGAGACAGGCACGGCCTTTAATAGCAGATGCTGCTCTTCTGCAAATAAATACCGATCAGTTTAAAACACTTCAAAACGCAGTTTGCTTTTACCTTTTCAATGTCTGAATCACTCCGAACAATAATGAATAAAAACACTTTACCACGAATGCAGCCATTTTGTGATGCTTAAATACTTCGCCTGTGTTGATTAACTTACGCATAGCTCATCCGCAACATGAAATGTGACGCAGGTATCAACCAGATGAGTAAGTGCGCGAATGATAACCGTGCTGATCTCACCACCGAATATCAATTAGTTGCATGACGAATAAAGAGAGAGAGAGAAAGAGATGCAGGAACATCAGCGCTTAATCGCTGCACTACATCCAGTGGACAACCATCAAAGTCACTGCACAGAGAGGAAAGTATGGGGTGACGAGGATTTAAGATTCGTTTTTACATAAAAAGCGACTACCCTCGTTATGTGCATATTTTGGGAAAACATGCCAAGACCGAATGTATTTTTCGAACTGAGATATGAAACCAACGCAGACGACAGATAAAACACACAAATGTCAACTGACCGGAAGTTTGGCAATAATTGGAAACAATTGAATTTTCCGTTTCAAACTAGCAGCAGATATTTTAGAAGACAAACCTCGCCGATACTTCTGAAGCTAATCAAGTGTGCAAGGGACAATCAAAAGAAGAATGAGGTGATATGCAGCGCTCGAAGTTGCGTACTCTTCGTAATTCGCATAGAACATTCGGTTCGTATAAGCACCAGGAATGAGAAAAGGATGTGTGGAACTGATGGGAAATAATAATGATACCGATAACACTGTGTGTGAGCATGACATCTGTTTACAGCATCAACTGAGCTGGACCATTTTTACTGTGAACCAACTTTACGAAACTTCTGATTAATGAAACAGAGATATAAAATTATTAAAAATGAAAAGTAAAGGAAAGAAATCATACGAAAATGTGAATGTGATGCTTTCGACTGACCAGACATATTTTCTTTATGCTGATATTCAATGAAGGCATATCCACGTGGTTTACCATTATGATCTTGAACAAGGACCAACTGGAATAGTTAAAAATTTGGTTATTAAAATCTAGAATAGTCCAACAAATTTTCACCTATCGGAATTATACTGAATGTGAAGGCAGGCAGCAAAGATCATGACGAAATGCAAACAGAGAGGAGGAAAAAGGATTCAGAAAACATAAAATCCTGTTAGAAAAAGAGAAACAACAAACCTTTGTGACCTTCCCGAACTGTTCAAATTCGCGCCGCAACTTTGACTCAGAAGTTTCGTAATTCTGAAACAAATCATACAATAGGAACACTATTCACTTTCAATATGACTGAATGAATACAATTCATTCGCAAAGCATGCTCAATCATAAGACTATACATGAATTTTCACGAGATTTTCAATGAACTTTTTGCAAATCGAGAAGTTTGTTAATAACGTATTAAACACTTCACTGACTGTAGGTAACCTCCAGTGAACACAGAAATTCTATGAATTCCCCAAAATTCACATGATGACTGTAAGGAAATCATTTCTTTGGGGTTGCAATAAAGAGTGAGTGGAAACAGTAGAAAAACGGAACACTTACGATGCGTGCAACGAACAGCGTTCTGTATGGGTCAAGCGTTGCGGATGGATTATCAGCTGGGGTCCCTGTAAAATAAAGATGACGATGGATAGTTGTATAACAGACAATTTGTTCTTACAGACAACACCTGAACAAAATTTTGACCCAAGTTGTAATGAGTTGTAATTGCTGATAAATAAATCATTAAATATACGAATCATTTTCTCCTGGTAATCCAAATCAACATCTGAAGTAAACAAAAGAAGGAAAGCCAAAACATACACGTTGCAATTCCCTGCTCGATTTTATACGCTAACAGCTCTTCTTTTTCCTTACGCTGAAAAAACAATTAGTCACACATCGATTACCATTCAAAAGATTGTCATGGATAGTAAAACTATCGAACATGCGGTTTATTTTTTATCCGTTACCCCCACCGTAACAGGAAATGATGGGAACTATCTAGTGATAGCGAGACATTTCTATGGTGAGATTTACGCACAAGTAGGATCCAGTACAAACCTTCGCTCGTGCTTCAGTACGCCTTATACTCAGTTGAGTTCAAACAAAATACTTTAATACGAAGAACCTTGAAGCAGCAATACAAAATCATTGATGAAATTTTAAAGAGACAGTGATTGAATTATGCGGGTACAGTTCGAACAGGAAATGAACTTACACGACGCGCACGACGCTCCTCCTTCGACTCGAAAACTGGCTTCGGTGGTGTGTCTTTCGGATCCTGAATAAAAAGGTAATAGTGATGCCTGCTAAATAATGATTCACTTTCCTACGGTCTTGATGTAATCGTTTAGATGGGAAGACCACTCCGCAGCAAAATTCATAAACTGAACACTCCTAATTTTCAAACAAATGGCGCGGCCGTTCACGAAACAATCAGCTCAAAGGATGGCTTGCACTCTAGCTTAGACCTTGGATCAGGCTTCGGATGCTAGCTCATTAATGTCAATCTGTAAGTCCTGGTAAAAGCACGTATCAACTAATCCTCAGCGTGAGCAGAAATCTTTGCGATTCTGTAACGTTTGATTTGCATAGTTGTGTGCACCCTTTTCAGGTTTCTTCGTGCAAAGAAGTATATCCAACTGAAACTGCAACTGATGAATTCAAATTCAAAAACTACGTCTATGCAGGTCATTATCAAAATCCGTGTAAAGTTACCTCAAACAGATGCACATACTCGGACAATCCCGACATCTTCGGTCTTTTGCGATCAATGAGTAAATCATCTGCAGGAGGTTTATACAGCAATGGCGGTCGTGCCTCGAACAACGCTAACAAGTTATCTGGTAAAAACTGAGTCATCTTGTCCGCCTGAAAAAAACAGACCAAATTGAAGCATTCTCATAAATGATCGAAAAGATATGAAAACTTGCAGAGAATCAACTTAGAAAACTTGAGACACCGCGGGCGGAACACATAATCTCAAGCACACTTCACCCGTTTACATAAAGCCCATAAAACCAAGCCGCATCGATCGAAATCATAACGCGCAAACGGTCGTCATATAGGCGTTTTGCCACTGTCTGTATGTCCACATGATCGTTCCCTCATCACTCTATCCAAATCATCGGCTGTAATTGCCAAAAGGAACATTTGCAATGTTCGAGTTGAGTACCTTCTCAGCTGATGGGCTCTTTTAGTGTGACATCCTAATTGAGTATAATGGTTGTGATTCGTTACAGCCACACGCCTCTCACTCTCACCAATGTCACAACCTTCTTTCCACACAGCTCATGAAGTTAGCATGACATTTCACACAGCTCATGAGGAAATCATCCATGTTAATGAAATTTTAATGCCTGTAATGTTAACGAAATTGCAAGCTTTACCCTATTTATTTCGTTGTTAATTTTGCTTCTTTCCTTGTTAGTTCACTTTATTTTCCAATTTCGTATCCAAATTAAAATCCAAAATCCAGAGTTAACATAATTAAAATCACCATTATAATTAAATGCTGACATCTAGTGTAAACTTTTCGAAATCACCTGCTGGTCACTGCATCTATTTTACATTTTCGTTTACGTTCAAATACAATGATATATCACGGTTATTGTTATGCAGTTGGGTACCAGTCGAACGCTGTCAGTTCATCTTCAGTATATCTTTACTTTATCAACTCAACTGATCTGCTGTGTGTAAAACAACCAATCGTTTTTGATAGCATTATCTGTTTATCAATATGATTAAATAAATTACAGTCATACATATACTCTCAATAGGAAAACAAAACAGCAGCAATGGCACCTGAAACAACATCACAAAACTCGTAACGCTACATTTGACGGTGGAGCAAATTCATATCGAAATGGATTTTCTGCAGAAAACACATCAAACAGCAGTTAATAAGCGAACGCATCTAAATGAAAGGTATTTTCTCAAAAAATGGATCCATGAAAGCATTCTAAAAGCATACACAAGAAAAACACCTCGGAGCATTTGCATGTCAACAATTATTTTACAGAAGCGATGAAGCTTTCAAATATTTAAACGCAGTGACTTAAATGCGACCATCTTAAAACCTGAGCCAAATCTGCAATATTCGAAATATTCGTTAAGGAATTTCAAAAACGAGCAAACTTGAAATGCTAATTTCAAAATGAAGGAGATTGAAAATAAAAATTCGATGTGTAAACATGTGAACACGAAAAATTCGAAGAACTTCTAAATAAACAAACATAAAAGTACATTTTCAGAAACACTTCATGAAGAATTATGACAACAGTATGCAGAAAAAATTTGAACTAAAGTTTATCACTGTTGAATAAAAATTCATAGAGCCTGCAGAATTGTTCGATTAGGCTTGAAGGAAGTTGGTAGGATGTGAATAATTGAGTCTAGTGCTGGTAAGCGACCGATTCAAATTGATTCGTGTTTTTTTTAATCGATTGGCATATCCAAGGATGCTCCATTACGTCATCTAACGAGATTCGACGCCACGGTTGCGACTGGAGCAACTGAATGGGCAGTTCTCTTTAAATCACTGAATTCATTCTTTTCGGTTCAGTAACTCAAAAGGAAACCTGCTGTTGTCACTAAAATAAACATTGCAAAAGGCTCTAAAACGGATAACGAATTGATTACCTTCGTGATAAGATCACGCGCTAAAGACGATACGTGTGATGGAAAATCGAATGAAATTCTCTTGATAAGGCGGAAAGTGTTTTGAACTGAGTCACTGATGAACGGTGGATGTCCGACGATCAGTTCATAGCACAACACACCCACACACCATAAATCTACCTTTAAATAACTGCTCGATTAGCGTGAAATGTGCGACAAGAGTTAGCATTGATAACCTCTTTGGTTTTCTATTGAACACCGCGGCCAAAATTACACAGAACTAACTCATTCAAACGATACAACAGATAAATGTTCAGTAAGGATCAATGGTCGACGATGCATGAAAATGTCATGATGTCAGAGACTTGCTTCAGCAAGGGTTGTCCTCAAGCAAAACTTGATCAGATATCTATTCAAACGAACGTTTGTTGTGATCGTGCATGCAAGGGAGGGCATTGTCAGCGATATATAAGGTAGAAACATGAAAGAAATAGATTCGAATCAGAGAGAAAACCTTTTCGTTGTATCCTTTTTTCATAACTATTTCAGGTGCTAGATAAGCTGTTGTACCACAAAAAGTTCTGCTGAAAACTTTTGCTGAGATTTATAAAAGGAAGAGAAAATTCTTTTTTTCAGACAAGCAGCCTGACTTTCCAATTTCATTTCCCAGTAGTTATTACTCCACCAAATTAAATACGCAATTGAGACAGTACACTTAGTGCAACTTTGTTATGTCGTTAACGAAGCCAAATGATTATAAGAAGCGAAGGCAAAACAGATCATAATTATCAAAGGTGAGCATAAAGCATTAATCCAGATGTTAATCTAATAACTACGGGCACTGAAACTGCATTATAGAGAAATGGCGAAGAATGTGATTCTCAATGCGGAATTTACAACACTGTATAGGAGTGCAAACAGACGAATTGGTTTAGTGAATGAACCAACCGTGATGTGACTGTGTGGACAGACCATCCAAAATCGCCCATCTTCAACTCACCGTCCGAGCCGAGTAAAAGATTCTCTGGTTTGATATCGCGATGAATTACGTTATTGCTATGGCAATACTTCAACGCATCAACCAACTGCACGATCAACTGAAATTCGACTGTTCATTCACAAACATCACCGTTGACAACTAATAACCTCACTTTGAATGAACATCAAGTGAACCTAACCTAGAAGTTCTTGCAACCGACCAGATTCATTAAATGATTTTTGCTCATTTAACAATAAACGTCGATTTGCATTATCGCATGTGACAACGCGCACTAAATGAACATGCACAAAACCATAACATCGCGCACCCTGCATTGCACCAATGTGATACTAAAAAATCTATGGATGCAATGGGAAGAAGAATTACATTATTAGAACCTGAGCAGCGTAATCCTCACTGAATCGTTGTGCCTTGCAAAGTCGACTGAACACAGATCCTTGGAGAGCGTATTCCAAAATCATATAGATGTGATTTTCATCATCGAAGTAATTGTAGAAACGTATAATATTGTGATGTCTGCAAACAATGGAATATTCAACAGTTGAAATGGACTCAGCAAACGAATATTGCGACCCATTCCACAAATGCAAATTCACATCGATAGCATTCTCAAAACGATACTGATGTTTAGACACTTAAGCCATCCTACGACGAAATGTATCACAAACTGAAACCGATAGAATATTTCCATTAAAAAGGCAACTCTGTGCTGCTTGATCGTTGTTTTCTTGTTAAGCTTGCAGCCTTCAAAACTGTTCTTGGTTTATCCATGCTGTTTTCTTTTGCTTAATCTGTCACATTTACGTGCTGAGAAACACAATCTGATATTGATGGACTTCATGATTTTGAATAATGTTGTGGGGCAGGATGCATCTATTATTCCATACCTGAGACGTGAATGTATCTCGATTTCTCGCCTCAGCTGACGTTCCATCTTATGCTCGACAATCTGGGACTTTTTAATCATCTGAAGTCGATCAGGCAGTAGTGAAAGTTTTAGAGAGAAAAGAAGTAAATATGTCGACGGCTTGTAGATCCACTAGGACGAATGCATAATGAAAATAAATAAGAGTTCAGTTTAGTGAACAGCAAAATTGGAATCAGCAATTATGTTGTCACCTTAAGTGCGACGATGAAACCGTTCTGTTTGAGACGAACCAAGTAAACCGATCCGAACGTACCTTTTCCTAGTCGCTTTCCTATCTCAAAGTCGCTCAACGTCAATGAGTGTCTGAAATGAAATTTTCAATGAACATGAATCATCGAAGGCTTCATCAGGTTCTAGAACCTGTCATTCAGAACTGTTGAAGCGAGGAAGCATTCTCATGACATTTATATCACCCCATAGACATTCCATACCCTTTGTTCAGAACAAACAACAAAAACTATTGAATAATCAGGATAGCAACAACATGTTAACAAGCACTGAGAAAGACAAAATATCTCCTAATTTTTGCGATCGGAGTCACGATTGCTTTAGCAATTGGCGAGAATTAGATAGACTCACGTTACACACCCAAATGCATTGACTGTTTCCATTTCGCTCTCGTTTTCGAGTCTAGATCTTTTCGACTGCACATCCAATTCTTCGTCAAAACGACGTTTTGATGCGACCTTCGTCATAACACACTTCTGCATAAAGACATCAATCAACAAGATATCTCAGTTATTAGTCTGATGATACTTCATATTTGAACATTCTTTCATTTCAACTCGGTCAAGGTATCCGCTACGAGAATATATGTTCGGAGTGGAATGAAAATAATCAACCGAATTAGTAAGGTAAAGGCACAATTTTAATAATATTCATGGATTGTATGCGACTGCAATTAGGGAATATCATCTTAACTAAGACGAATACAACGGAACATTTACGGCACGTGATGATTACCACCGGCACAGTGAAGCAGCATACTGACATTAGTTGAATTATATATGCTCATTTGAGAGGGAAATTCGCCGAAAATTTTTGTATTTTTGGTCGTTTCAGTCGATCGCATACTCTGAGTGCTTGTTTCAAGATTATTTTGAGCAATAGTTGAAAAACGATCTCAGTTGTGATACATAAACTGATCGGTGCTGAGCACTTCAAACCAAAACGATTTTCAGGGAATTGATTGAATTGTGCTTTGTGATATATTTCATTTGTTGAAGAAGCAAATTTGCGATGTCTCCAAAACCGAATCAATTAAACCGAGTCATATTGCGATCTATACATGGAAAATCCGTAGAAGTTGCGTTTCGTTAGAAAATCATTCTTGTTCGACTGGTCGCGAAACCCCGATGGTTGAAGCGATTAGAGTACACGGTCGAGCTGAGGTCGGAAAGCTTTTCAGAGAAGCCGATTTAGGATAAACTTTGTTGAAACTTAAAAGTGGTAGGTGGCTATTTTTCCGGTTTGCGAAAAGACATTTCTTTTCTGCAGGTGCAATCATATCCATCATATTGTACAGTTATTATTGGAAACGAATACGTGTGTGGTTATTTTTGGTGCCGAATTTCATTGCGGTTATTTTATTGTGCATTGCTTCCTCAATATAGTTTCCCGACTACCTGACCATTCCGTTTTCGGCCAAGTGAAATTTCTGCCCCAATGTCGTCCTCACTGTTTCCTATTCTCCTATATCCTTCAAGTGTTTTACATAGTTACATTTTCATTGAGTGATAATGGGCTTTACTGCCCTCGATTTTGGTTTCCCGATTCTTTGGATAATCTGAATCGTGTTTTTTCAAAGTTTTACAGTTAATTTTTGTTCAATTACAGTGAAGCAATAAATGAATGCTATGATCTACTAGAGCAATGTGAGAGTAATGGTGATGACGATATTTATGCAAACAGCTTTCTGATTTGAGGAATAAATTCTTACACAACGTCACTCAACAAACATGAAAAGTTAACAGGTGATACGGAAGAAACAATAATGAG
The DNA here is from genome assembly GCA_035041965.1 of Anisakis pegreffii. Taxonomy (NCBI): domain Eukaryota; kingdom Metazoa; phylum Nematoda; class Chromadorea; order Rhabditida; family Anisakidae; genus Anisakis; species Anisakis pegreffii. The sequence goes on along the minus strand of JAPYMA010001681.1, from coordinate 81,210 downwards.
GTGCGTATATTATAGATGGTGAAACGAGAAGATAATAAGGTGGTCAGCTCTGCTTCAAACAATCTCGAACCCGGTTCGGTGCGAAAAATCAGAAGATGGGACTGATTGAGAGGAACTGTGCGGAAAATGATGCACCAAATTAGACAGAGTGTGCAGTGAGCATTACGGGCGGTATTGACCAACAATTAGCAGCGTACCGAATTCGTATTAGATCGATGAAATGATGGTGTCACCTGTGCGCTCTGTCCACAATTATGCTCATGTAGTAAATACAACACCAGACTGGAGTATTTCCTCGTACTAGCGCTTCTTAGAGATTATAGATTGGTTAAATACAAACCTTTCATCTTCTGTAGGTCTATGACTCCATTAAAGGCGAACTGGCCGGTGAAGTCAGTGCAACAATGGTGCAGTTGCAGACATCGTGCTGTACTTGCATGTAGAATATACGTCATTCGTGCACATCAAAAATGAATGGAGGCCAACAGCTGATCTTGATTTCATAATCGGAGTACAACTCATCATGTCACTTTTGATCACAGGGCACATCGCCCGAAAACTTTCTCTTAATGCCCCATAAGCACAAGAGTGTTCGAATCGGAATGTTTCTACTCGAATCGGAATGTTCGCACACTCAAATGTTTCTACTCTGAAATAGTCCGGGTGAAATTTCGGTCGGTCGGAATCCGATCGAGTTGGCATTTCGTCATTCCAACAGTCAGAATTCCGAGCAACATTCTAAATTGCTCGGTCAGAATTCCGACCGAAACTGTCGGATTTTTCCGATCGACTGTCTGTCGGATCCCATGGCTGCTCTGAATAAATCACCCTCATCGTTACCCAATAGATATTATTATTGTGCAGAATGTATCACCCTTTCTACTTCAAAACGTATCTTTACCCAATCCCCGAACAGATATTTGATCACTAATGGGACAATGATATCTTGTGTACTTTAATGAAGTGCTGACAGTGAAATCAAAGGAATTTTTAGAGGCGTTATTTTTTACACAATGAGTTGTGGTGCTTATAAATGAATTACATGATTATTTATGTTATGCAAAAGAAATTTGAAGTCGAAATTTTATATTTCATCTCACTCATTCATGTTCAGTTTAAAAGATGAGATTTACACACAACTCGATAAACAATATAAATATATTTATATATAATACATTGTCACATTATGAATATAGTCTACACACTGATCCTTTCGGTCAGTGTTTCAATAATTACATCTTATTGTTAATAAGAAACTCCTTATTGAGAAATGTTTTCGGAATATTTCATCTCGTAATCACTATTCAATGATTAAACCAACTCCATGCAATTATTCACAGAATCATATCGCCGTACTGAAAAGATGATTTGATCACTTAGATTTCGTTTTACCCCTCCTTCTCTCCTCTCACCACACCGATCCAACCAAAAGTATGCATCGCACAATTGATCCATAGTTTTACATTTCATATAACAACCTGATCGAGATTATTACAAGTGGAATTGGAATAGCAATTAGTAAAATATTACACCTATATTTACATATACGTTTGGAGATACATATAAATAAATGCATAAACATTTGTATACATTGTGATGTTGGAAACAATAACAGCGATACGTCAAGTGCGTTGGCATTTTTTATAAACAAATAACTGAAAATATATTTAAGAATAACTTAAATCACTGGTATTACCAGCAGTAATTGAGCGCAGATATAAATTCGTTTTCATCAGATGTCATAAGTCGCATTCATGTTCATTTGGGAATGATTCTATTTGTATGGCCGTTAGCTAAACATTTTCGTGGATCAGTTCATAGCAAAAATTTTGTTGCTATAAACATGATATGAACAATTTATCGCGGAGGAACGCTTCACACTTTGAGCAAATGATAACTGAAGATTAATTTGTCATATAATGCACGTAATAGCAATATGCAGCCGTTTGAAGTTTTTGACTAATTGGTTCGTTTTGTTGAAATAAAACGAAAGGGATTATGAAGACGTCCATCGACTTTCGTGTATTCTGTGAACGTTAAAAGGACAGTCCGATGCAACGTGGAATGAGTAAACTGAAGAGCGACAGACAATAAAATGCTGCATAATGCGAAATGAAATAAAAAATCAACAAATATCGCCATGTGATTCTTCGAATGAGATCCTGTCGAGTGGTGCTGTGTTGACTAATGGAAATAGAGAAATACGTTGTTGTTGTTGTTGTTGTTGACTGTTGTTGACTCGAAACCGCGTCATTCTCATACTTGTTGACGGACTTGATTCTGAGCTGGCAGTCAGTGAGAAATATGGAAATGTTGCTTCTTGTTGCGTTTCAGCAGTAGCAATAGCAGCAAGATCAGTCTCGAATTCTGGATATGATGAGATATCAGATGAGTACCTGTAATCGTATGCGATTGATTGAAGTGAACAGTATTCGACCAATTTAAACAGTTTCGCAAGCAATGCAAACATTTCCTCACATAGCTGAAAATGTTCTAACCCTGAAATCGTATCGGCTATCTGAGGCAACTGTTGTTCCCTGGGAAGTGCGGAAAGGCGGTGGTCATTTGGTGATGACCGTTTTGACCTCAGCTGACGTCTGCGCTGTTGAGCTCCGAGAGATCTGGTTCGATGCTGAGCACACTTTCGCGAAATGCGACTCGTAAACGCTCCCTCATCGCGACCGTATCGTCTGCGTGTATCTCGGTTGATGCTGTGCGACACTTGAGGGGTTGTGTTACTCGGCAATAAATACGGTAGAGCAAACTGCTGCTGAAACACAGCGATGCTCTTATCAGCTTTCATAAAATTCCATTATTCTCTAGTGGATTATCAGAAATAAACTACTAAGGTGCAATTAATACGATCTCATGTGGCATTCATCCCTACTAAAAATTTGGGGCATACGAATTCTATGAATTAAATATTTTCCATCCGTTCATAAATTTGCAATAATTGCCTTATGACTACGCTTGCGCAGCTAGATGCGGCGCTAGTGATTGACATATCGACCCGAACAACCAACCTCATCCACTCGCTTGGGTCGGTAGCGTTGATTCCTTTCGAGTGATGATTTCAGATCATTTGCAATATGCAAATGCGAATTTGCACTTGGTACCGTTTGATCAGCAGAAGGCCTTGATGCGGGCGACAGTAATGGCAGTTCTTGTTGCTGGTTTGAACATTCTGCTGTCGGTAGCGAACTGCAGTCAAATGATTTTTGAAATTGACTGAATGAATCAAAACGACCTGGTTTTACTGCTAGTTTTTCTAAATGACAGGAGAATTTGAAAGGAATCTTAAGCATCTAATAGCACTACTACTCAAACTGAATGTGGAAGGAAAACAGGGAGAGCAGAATTGCCGTGAAACGCTGTTCTTCCACTTAAGAGTAAATGAAAGGAAGGACACTCGATGACTCCGAAAATTGAATGGCAATGATAAGACACTCGAAAATCTGTATTCACCTGGCTCGGTTATTTTTAGGGGTTGGATCGGCCTTCGGATACTCCTTATAAACGATGTCGTACTGACAGAGAGGGCATCGTCTGAAACAAACAAGCGAGGATATTTCATCAACTGGTGACTGCTGCTTTGGAAGAAACACTTGCAAAGAAATCATGTTATTCGAAAAAACGTTGAATAATTCCGCTTATACTTCCAGTAAATCACTCAGAAGAGATGTTTTTTGGATTGTCTCAGACCACAAATACTTGACAACTTTTCACCTTCAATTTAAAAGTGCGAGAATTTTACTTTTAAAAGGAATTCTTGAGCACGAAAACAGAGCAGTTGAATAGAACAATGAATGTACTGATTAATACCTGTTGCTGAGTAACCACGGGTCGACGCATTTTGGATGAAATTCATGACCGCAGAAGAGCACTCGTAACTCTTGACCTTCCTTGTATTCATCCAAGCATATGCTACATCGTTCCTAAAAATGCAATACTCATTCATCAACAGCACAAGAAAAATTCTTATCGAACGATCCAACAGCCTCATTCGCTCACAAAAAAGGACGTTATCGTCATCGAGCTGACAACAATAGCACTGAACACCACTTTCGGTGGTGACAATGTTCAGAGACTGAATGTGAAAAATGCCACTAAACAGAAAAGTAAGCTAAAAAATCACAATGAAAGCAAACAATCTAACATTCCAAAATGACAAAACTAACTGTGAATCTCAACTTTATTTCAACACACAAACTAAATTGTTTGCAGTTTTCAAATATCTTACGGAAAGCAAATAAAATTTGATGTCATTGGAAAATTTGGATGGCGAGTATTAATAATGCAACGAAAGAGTTTACTTGACTCGCACAACTGTGTGCCACCGACGTAAGTGATCCAAACACAGGTAAATATTTCCGTTTTGACGTTAAACACAAAAGACCACGTCCTTTTCTTGCTTCATTTATTGATGACAGATTCTGTGGGGTTGGTTTCTCGAATTTACGAATTTCCATCTTATTCACTGCTGACCTGAAGCCTTGTTTATACATTCTTTGCAAATACTGAGAGAATATCTTCTGATCTGAGAATATCTGATTCATTTGCTCGTTATCTAAAGTCAATTTGAAACTTTTTTCGTGTCGCTTTTAGAACGTCATGACTTTACATAAATAGTTGTAAGAAGTTTGTCATGGACGATGGAATTGAGGGCTTCAGTTGAACAATTGAATGACATCGAAAGGATACCTTGCTAATGTACGCAACCAAATATCGCGATGTGAGTTGGGTCGCCAACGAATTTTGATGAAAACAAGGCCTGTTATGAAAAGAATCAGCATAAACAATAGTATTATTAGGCCAATATTCAGGACCGTTGGTCTAAAAACCTGAAAATTCCAAGTGAATTAAGCACTTGTTCAAGCAGCAACAAACAGATTCACTCACCAAACAGCGAAATGAACTACTGCCTTGCCGTTTGGTTGAAAAGATAAACTTATGTTGGCCTGATAGAGGTAATAGCGATCTTGAAAGATCAGAAAGCACTCATTTCATCACAATATTCTCTCATCGATCAACTAATTTATTAACGAACTTGTAGCCGTAAAGTGTACTGTGGCCTGAGATCAACATATTCCAACGACAATCGTACAACCGAGCCGCTTTGAGAAGCTTCATCGAGTTGGTTCTTGAGACGTTTTGTTTCAATATCGTCCAAAATAACAACTGGAATACTGCCGCGCTGCAACTGAAATACACGGCTACTCTGAGTAACTGATGAAGTCCACGAAAAGAGTATGAATGACGACGAGAGGCGGTTTTGAGTCGTCGCTATCAAATTTGAACAGAATTTTAAAAAGTGTGGGCCGTCAAAAACGGAATTGGTCCTCAACCAAAAGTGCTATGGTTTTTTTGTAAAAATACGAATTCATCAGACTGTATAAGCACGATCTATTAACTCAATCGCGATCTTTCACTTACCTTGTCTATTTGGGCGACAACGCGGCTTTCTGGTCCCACAACCAAACCCAACGCACCAGACTTTTCAGTGAATCGAACCTGCAATTCTCCATCTTCAATATGAATAATTCCGATACTTCATTTATCAGATCTGTAAGGAAGTAAATTTGCAGAATTTCTCTAATAGTAAGACTGCGTTTTCTTCTTTCAGCGATCAGCCACTGAATGAGCATTCAGTATGTTGAACCTTCTCAATTTAGGTTACCCTTCGAGATAATTGAAGATTTTTCTCTACATTTTAACATTGTCGAAGGAAAACGCCAGTTGGGTGATTTTAAAATTCTCACACTCGATTATACTCCTCCCCTGACGTGAAATTAGAATATTGTATCAAAACTGAACACACTTATTCCACTTGTTTAACTCGATCACAAATACTCCCATAAAACTTTCCGCACATTCAATGGTAATGTGAAATGACAGATGGTATTTATTGTAGTCATTAATGTGAAGTTGAATGCGCAATGTTAGATAATAAATATTCAACGAAATGAGTCTTTTAATGTGATTCGGATGGAAGGATCATTAATACTGACAATACTAACGCTAATACAATATCATATCAGCGTTCGATGAGATGGACAGATCGTTAGAAAGACATTCGTTTCAGTCGATCTTATGATTTACCTGATTGACTCATTAATGCGATGGCAGAAAGCAGATGGTTATTGAGAAAGAAGTGAGCACAATTCTTATTGCTTTTGTGATTATGATGAAACGATGGCATTTTACCATTCATTGCTTTTATTACTCAATCGCAATCGTTTCATATATACGTCTCTCATAAACATCTTTCTTTGAGTTGCAATTAACATCACTCCTCTACGACGAGTATAACGTGACTGGGCATCGATTCCAGTTAGATTTACTTCTTGGATTTACGTTAGTTAGTTCTCACAGGTAGGATTATTCACTCACGTTGATTTCTGCTCTAGGGCAATAAAAAACATATTTCGAAGCTTTTCAGAAATGAATCGGGTTGCACTTTCATGAACTGTGGATTACGAAGAAAGCAATAGGTAATGAGCAATGAACATAGAAGAGTTCTAACTTGATTATCGAGCGATACACAACCGGTGATGAACGGTTCGAGTTCATCGAAAAATACAACAGCGATGTGATCGATAAGAGTGCGATCGTATCCCTTTCGTTTCATATCGCATGCACGGTACGGAAATACCTGTAATTGAGTATTTTTAATGCTAATATTTTAAATGCTCTTGCGCACCGAAATAATATCTCCACATGATTTTCATGTTTTATTTTGCACTTCATCAGCTTCATTACACTGATCAATGAGTAATCTTTGATTAGCTGTTCTCATTCATCCGTTGAAAATGTTTTTAAGTACGATAAATAGAAAAGACTTTGAATTTTGATTTCCAGCATATTTTTCAATCGATTAACGTATTTTTTAGGACAAACACTGATCTGCATTAGAAATTTATCGAGAATTTTCAAATGTTATTCACGATGTTGCAACAAATCATCGAAATTACGAACAACTTTCTCCTCGTTTTCGCTTTAAATTACTCGAGTGATCAAAGAGTGTACCTCGAATCAACCCCATGTGAAGTTTAATTCCATCAAAAATTACTATATTTAAAATCGTGAAGTGCGATGGTATAGTGAGTATGAAAATTCATGATTGTGAATGCCGCATTTTATGAGTTGACTGGATGTTGATTGAACGACGAAAAGAAGGAACGCTCAGGTTTTAAGAGACAAACAATTGAGCACTGTTATTGGTTATTATTGTTGTCGGTGTGGCTTTGATGTTCTTTATTGGTTATGTGCGGTATGCAGTGATCGTTATTGGTTTGCTTGCTTTACTAACGCTTTTAATGACTTCTGCGATTTAATGTCTTTCAAGATTTTATGTTCCTATTATATTTCATCTGCAAATTCATTTCCAATAGTTAAGGTCGGTAGGTGGTTCGTCGATTCGTAGTTAGTTGTGCTGAATGAGTGGAAATAAATAACGACGATAAGGTGACAGCAGCAGACAACCCGAAATGGATTAATTCTTTCTTATATCCTGAATAAACACGGTAACAGCGCTGTGTTTTGATTGCATTCGTTTGATCGTCGAATCATTCAACAATCAGCTAAACATAAATATACACGTTTGATGTTTACCGCTCTCTAGTCCACCTCAACAGATCATCATGCTCATGAGTGTCAATCGCATTTCACGAAACAAAACACCACCCAAGTTGTGATATCATTGCCATATGATCTGATTGGTCACTATTACAATGCGCATAAATGTGATTATACTTGAATGTGATACAAATTGAATAAAATTCATCAACACTACTGACTTATACCAACATTGGTTATTCCACTCCTCGAATTATCACGCTGATAAAACCAGATAGTTAAAATCTCTATTATAAGCTACGCTAATGCAATATTCATTCCTCAATCTGCAGCTTCAATCACTGGCTCTCTTCCTGTGAGAAATATGAGCAGTATTTCTTTCATGTTTTCATAACCAAATTAAGATAGTAAAATGTAGCGGACAATCTCTTCTGAATGTAGTGGACAATCACAATTTGAACGAGAAGCATAATGCAATTATTTTACAAAACGGCCACCTGAATCTAATATGGATTCAAAGTTCTTGAAGAGCATCAAATAAATCAATGCAAATATTCGGAAACAGATGCTGATAACGCAGGATGCAAACATTGTTGAAACAGATGGTACGAGTTATTTTTGAAGTATTGAACAGATGTTTTCAATTTTTATGCTTTTTGTTCCGTAACCACATTCTTACAGTTAGACCGATGAGAAAATGAAAGACCGAGAAATTGCCGTCTCTTTCGGCAAGCATTCCAAGAGAAGCCGCATCCATAAAATATATCACACACCTCATTAATCCAAAAAAACCTTATTCATTTTATTGAGGTACTCGCAAAAAAACGACACCATTTGCTTTAACCGATTTTTATCACTGACAAACGAACTCCACATATCATAATTCATGAATTATTTCTATGGCATCAGACATTTCAAGCGACCACTAAACGAACATAATTCTAGGCAATGAGTTAAGGTTTGCGATCATGTTTGGAAGTTTTGCTTCTCTGAACTGAATCAAAATTATACTATTTGTGATTCCGGGTTGACCTGTTACATTATTTAACGATCAGATTATCCTCAATATGAACAGACCGTTGCTTCAGGGAGAAATAAACGCAGCCACTAATTAGTCAAAAAATGCTTCTTGATGGATCTAATTTGTGGCAAGGAACTCAATTCTGGCAAATACTCTCAAAATAGACGGTAATTATATGGAGTGCAAGCAACAAATCCTCGAGGAATACATCAAAAAGCTACTTGAATTAGCAGCCATTAGTGTGAGCATTGTCTTGCAAATAACTCCTTCATGAAGAACAAATGCACACAAACAATACTTCACATTCGGTGTGTTTCATCTTATTGAATCAATAAGTTTTGGTGCAATTTTTGAATGCAAAAAGCATTTGAAATGGTTGCACTTGAAGTCGTGATTTTTACTTAATGTTCTTTCATAAAATCATCGAAAATATCTGAGTTTACGTTGCTCGATAATGTTCGTCTGATAATTAGTTGATCACAGTGCTAGAGGTTCTTTCACTTTTCTGACTGTTCAAAGCATTTAATTGACTGTGGTAAAATACAAGGTTGTAGTTTAGCTGAAATTTAGTGGTGGTTATTGAACTGATGTGGTGTGCTTTCGAAAGGAATCAAACGCGCACAATGCAGCTGAACGATCACATATCAGTATCGTTTTCAACTGGTGTGAATCAGGTCGCATTAAATGACACCAATAAAATGCCGTTAAGTATCAAACAAAAGTAAACAATATATGCATGATGAGAAGCTTTTGTGTGGCATCACTTACGCTTCTTACGACCAACTAATTTATTTTCAATCTTTTCAAAAGTCCCCTACGCAAACAACTCTCTAAATGGAGCATGCCATCTTCAGAACACGTTCGAGGATATCTGCTAAAACCGAGAGCTGAATTTAACGGGATATGTAATCGAGAGCTGAAGCACTAAGATGTATGTACTATTTTCATCACCAGTTCTTTTCCTAGTTCGTTTCCACTTGAAAACTTCTATTTGGTATCAATACTTTGTTGTATTCTTACACACGATGCATTTAAATTCATTGATTCTGAGATATGTATCCGAGGATAACAAATGAAAATGATGAACCCTATGCGAAAAAGACAAACATGCGAAATATTTAATGAAGCTTAATTGTATGATGTATAGACTGGGCCGGATATGGATAGGACGAGATTTGCGGATATAGAATGTGAATGAGATAGTGATGAAGGCTGGATGTGTGGCAGATAAGGACAGAGGAAAGAATGGGTTGATTTGTGAGTGCAAAAATCGGTGAAGAATTCGATTAGATGAGGGAAATGATTTTAGGTGATTGAGCGAAACGAATTTCCTTTTTGCATTGATAATGCAAGCTTACAAGGAAGGCACTACTAACGGAAATTGAACGCAATGCTGATATATGGTCAACATTTCGAGCGATTTATGCTTTTATGGCCATAAATTTTATTTGATAGTCTTTCGATGCTGCCTGCCTGCACTCCTTTTCTTACTGCACCAGCAATTTATACCTTCACAATAGCAAATATCACTGCTTTCTAAATCGTTTCAGTGCATACCTAAAGACAAAACCAATTTGCCAAAAGCGTAAATTTCGTTCAGGTGTAATGTTTAGCTACACCGGTTCAATTTGAGACTTCTCTCGTTGTCGAGGTAATCAGGAAACGTAAGAAAGGATTAATGAACCGTAACGTATGGATCAACACACACTCACCTACCCCCTCCCCACTCGTGTTTCATTTCCATGAACACTGAAATCTCCATCAATATTCAATGAAGATATTTGTTGAATATTTTCGTTGGTGAAGAATTTAAATTGATAGCACTCAAAGGAAATAGATTTGTGTATAAATCGTTGAACAGAATCATTTATAGATGCTGATATGTGCATACAGATTAAAGGGATGTTGTGCTGGTTACGTGATTTAATATTATTATATTATCGAAACACAAAGAAGTGCCGTCACTTCAATATTCTTCACGCATGATGTGTGATTGTTTATGGTCGAGATATCACTGGAATTTATGCGTTTTAATATATAATATCCGTATGCATAAACAAACCAATAGATGCGCACATCAAGGCTATTACACCGAGCATTGCTGAACACTGCTCCCATAGTGATGACACAATACTTGGAGATATATCCTTGTGTGAGTTGTTTGCACTAACACTTAAGCAATTATTTGGTAACACCTCTCCTTTGATAACAAACAAATATACCAATGCTACTGCACTTTTCTAACTGTAAATCATTCGCAAGCATGCTCATTGATAACACTGCAGCCCACGCGTTTGTATCCTTCAGTTTCAGATCATGGTTGCTAGATGTATCGTAATATCAAAGCCCCAGATCCCCATTGTCATCGATCGCATATTGAAGAAAAGATTATTTATCTAAAAAACCTGCTCAATAGCTCTGTCCTCAAATGACATTCTTGCGTGAATCGCTAATCAAAAGACTGCAATATGATACGACTGCAATGTGTGAAAATATATTCAGTTGTAATGTATATGTTGGATGAAACAACCCATAAAATGTTGTCTTTAGAAGTGATGAATTATTGCCATTCAAAAGCATCAGCTCCAAGCTACAATTACACCGAACTCGTGTTCCAGGTCACACTCATATTCGCGTTAATCTTATATAAAGTGTTCGCGTGAGTATGTGTATGTAAACTGCGATAATAACAAATCTTTGTGCATTCGAATGGGATGAATAGAAAAGAGAAGGAAGATGAACGAGTAACATCAAATCGCAGCACATTGAGAGCAATATGAAAGAGGTTATGTGGTTCAAGATGACACTTTTATTGGCCATAATAAACGATGATGCAGTAACAAATATATTCATTTATATCGGATCATCCAATCCACATTCATACTGCTTGTGCACAAGACGACAGTTTTGGCGGCGGCTTTCTTTTCACCTATCCATATAAACATCCATTATTTTGACTTTACACAACAGCTCTCTCATTTAGTATCCTAGAGCAATACCCAATCCTCGTCAACAAGACAAATTCGAGTAAACTATCGCACACACCTCAATGCAAACATAATGGCATCATCATCACAACTCGCTTCACATTCAAAAAGTGCAAAAAAATCGCTTTGACAGTGCCGACAAGCAATCGTTCGCTAATCTGAAAACGACCATCATCACATAAACCTTTATGCGAACATGATGATCATCGGATGGATTTGAAGTGTAACCGAATAAAAACGCCAAAAAATATTCCACAACAACCTTTCATCCTCTTTAAACTCAAAATCTCATCATAAATTATCGACATGAAATCGAAAAAACCTTGAAAACACATTTCTCATATTTGTGTAAACTTGAACTGAACAAACTCGATCAGAGCGGAATTATCTGAAATTCAACGAGCGCTTCTCATAAATTCCAAATGAATGTGAATCATGAAAGTTGAATGCGTTTGCATGCTTATGCAATCGCACACAATACTAAATTCAACAACAAATATTTTGCAAATTCTCGACACATCGCTCGGATTAGCGTATTTCATAACAATGAAACCATGTGTCAACTTGAATTTAGCAAAACTTTCTAACGAGATTAATGCGGCAACAATTTCGAGAAGCATACAGTTCGTAGTATTCGAGAACGACTTGCTAAAACATATGAGCATGTATTTGTGAATTAAAGTCATTGGAAATAGCTTCTTCTACAGTCGATATCCTGCTCAAGAGAGGTGGTGTTGAGAGTGTTTCGCTTGCCTCTATTGAATTAGGACCATGAATGGATGAACAAAAACGTGTCTACCGCATAAAGTTTGTTGAACCAATCGAGTGCACGAGAAATTCGTAATTTCAAATGACTGCACTCGTAATTAGTACAACAGTAAAAGTTCAATAGCCTTCAGACATTTAGGTAATCATGTGCACTGCGAGCGGATTAAATGGATAGTTGTGAGCAAAAAAATCCCTCTTTTCATTGACGCATGTCAGAATTAATTAGAAATTACAGCAAGAACAATTTTTGAATGATATCTGGTGTAATAGAGCTGAATAGGAAAAGTACCAAACATGAGAGTGATCACTTTTTTGAGTAGATTCGATGGATTAGCAATGTCTAATTAAGGTGTTGGTTAACTGATGGATCTGAAATTGATTAGTATTCATCTGTTGTGACTTATTGGGAGAAAAACTAATATTAGTGGTAGATGTTGTGTGCAGTGATCAGCGGCAGTCACTTCCAGAATATCTAATCATTTCATTTAAACAACAGCAGCAAGTTGCAAGCAAATGCATTCACATAAGTGTTTGTTGTTCTCTGTTTGTCTTCGAGGATATGACATCTTGAGTGAATGAAAGAATGAATGCACATACATATATATGTGTGGATGGATAATGTTAGCATGACTAAACATAATCGAATTTGTAAGATATTTCCATTAGGTTATAAGCAACGAACAAAGATATACCCATACAAATAAATGCACCAGCTATTACTTATTCGTGCACAAACACCACTGCTGGTATCAAGAAGGCGGCCACGCTTCTATTACTCAGATGCTATGTGCTTTCTTTCGTTTACTCGTAAATTACAATTTATAATTGTCAAATAAATTCATTTATTCACAACAACCCAAGTTCGACTATCTAGTATGCCTAGTATATGTATATCAGTATATGAAGGCAATGTTCCGTTGATATTTTTCAAAGCAATCAATAGCCAATCAACCATTCTCAAGATATATGTTATTTTTCAGCAGAGGGCTTCGAAGTTTGATTTTCAGATTGTAATCAGCGGAAAATATGAAAATGATAAACACTAAACGTCTGATTCATGTTAAAAGCTTTCCTTGAAACGATTATATAAAGAGTATTATATAAAGCACCCGGAAATCTATGGGTCTTCATTTATGAACAGTGAGAAATTGACCGAATGAAACTAAACTATTGATCCGTTCAAAGGAATGAGAGTAGCGTAAGCAAAACAACAACTCATGAGAATGCCGAAAGATGAGCTCGAATTACGAATCTGAAATCATCGCTCGCTCACTGAACTAAACGGGAGGAGTAAATCGTTTGGAACCATGGAAACATAAAAGAATCAACGCTGTCAACTGTATGAAATAATTCAGAGAAGAGAGCCGATTAAAAATATCTTCAGTTCACTAGTTGTAAATATGCAAACGAAATCAAAGCTAACTCCATCATAAACGAAATTTACTGTTTTCTCAACAATACTTCACCTGCACTTATCCCTCGCATATCACTACATGTTGCTGAGTAGAAAATTAATATTGGATTGCATATTGTAATCTAGCCAATATGTCAATAGAATTGCTGAGGCACCGAGAAGTTTATCGAATCAATTTGGCTGCCCTTTCTCGGTTGGCATATGGTCATCAATAAATTTATTTTTAACGCTCTTCATGCCTTCTCAACGACAACAATGAAAGATTGGTGTTGGTTTGATGAATGGATGGATGAAAGTAACGAACGTCTGATGATATCAGAGGATCGATCTGCTCTCAGATTGACAAGTAGAAGTTGATTTGCGCGGGAAGTGAATTGGAATGAATCAATTAAAGTAAGTAAATAAATAAATTCGCATTGCAAAAAGTTGTTTGCTTTGTTTTTTAAGTGCAACTGACAGATGAGGTAATGCCAAGATCGCCTGATAAGAACAACAACTCAATGATATCGAACAATTCATCGTTATTCTTTCCAATCAAAAGTTTATCTGATCTGCATAAAATCACATTTTCTTAATGGTCATTCTTGTCACAACGTTATAGTTAGTTAGGTATTTAGTGAAATCTCTCTTGAAAGCCTTCAATGGAGTGTTTGAATGGATACCGAAACATACTGATTTGAATCTAGTGTTGGGTATTTCTGCAAGGAATCGCTTCTGAATGCAACAAAAAAGTGAAGTCAGCAATACTTGAATGTATCGTATGATAGATGATAGCATTATCTTCATTGCATTAGGAGTTTCATCTCCGCTTAAACATCCTCAATGAGCCAGCCTCTCACCAAAAGCGATCATTAAACTTATCTGTGTTGAAACTGCAAACTTTTGAACACGTTCATTTTTTGAACATCAACCGATATCGATTTGACTAGTTTTTACTATTTGATTATGAACTAAAGAATGAATCGTGCGATGGAGGGCGTAAGAAGCAATTAGACGAAATTTATTTCTTCCATTTTCCTTCCACTAAATCACACTGAACTCATTTGCCTTGACATTAAAGCAGCATTTTCAATGGAAAACAGATTTATGGAAGTAAAATACAAGCGCGCTTTTACGCAGATCTATGTTCTATTTCTGCTATGTTAGACATGCTTAAATTTAGATGAACATGTTATAAAGTACTTCATGTCGTAAATCGAACATCTTTCACAATATTCCACACAAGTTAGCCAACGGAATATGTTCTATCCGCCTGGTATTTCTCAAATACGTTGAAATTTTTTAACGATTACTCATTGTCAGTAGAGAGGAACAAGAAAGGTGAACATTACATAAAATGATTGCTAAAGAACAAAGAAAGCGTGCACTGACCTGTACAATATCTCCAGAAGTTTCGTAGTTGCGGCCAGCCGCCGAAAAAGACCCGTAGAGGCGTTGATCGTTGTGCTTATCGCCAACACGAAACGATACCAACAAATCAATTGGTTCACCATCGTTTTCGTTCACATTGCTCTGCTTATTGCTATCGATGATTTGCAATTGTTTTGAAGGCGCACAATCGATCAGTTGAATTATAATCAGCATCAGTAATGGCAGTATTAACAGAGAGTTTAGCAACATAATGTGATTTACGAAGTGAATAGGAGAGGTGAATGGCTTGATATGATATGATATGATTGTTGACCGGTGATATGTGGGATGTTGGCAGCGAAACGCTCAACAAGAGCGTTGGTTCAAATAAACGTTTGATGATGGCGTTCACAGAATCGTGGTGGTAAAATGTATTGCATCTGAAATCAACACTCTGAAGAGTTCACAACGACCACAGCAGAGAGATAGAGCAGTCAACTGATCGTGATTCTACTGGCAATAGAATTTGATGGAGTGGTCGCAGGATTCTTCGAGCAATTGAGGTGCTGTTTGAGAACGACGAGGAACACGGACCATCAAATTTTTGGACGATGGACGAAAATGATCAAGGCGTGGCTTACCACTAATTGCATATATACGCGAATAGATAGTTAGAGTTAGTTGTTTGTGTATTTATATTATGCCACGAAGACGATATAATGAGAAGAAGGAAGGCGGTACTTGAATATATGGTGGATATTATTGCCTCATGAGGACGGTAATTTTCATTTTTATTGGTATTATGATGATGGTAGGAGGAGAACGGGTTGAATGCTTTTTGTTATTCAACGATGCAAACCAAATTCCATTATGCAATGATTCGTAAAACGTGAAATATTCGAGTTCATTGGTACAAATCAACGAAAAAGTGTACAGGAGAAGTGAACTGAATATGAGATTACGGTAAAAGTTTTTGGGAAGGAATGAATTGAAGCAATTGAGCGTTGCATAATGAGACAAGATTAATTGCAGAAAACATTGCTCATGCGCAACGGAATGATGATTATTGTGCAAACTTCTGAGGGTGAGCGATGAAACAATATGACAAAAAAAGAATTTCAAGCGCGATTCACGAATGATCGTATTCAGTCAATGTTATTTATCGTACGAACAATGAAATCGATCTACACTTTCCAGTACACTTCTGCTGAACATTATCATTTGTGTATCTTAGTGAACATGTGATTAGTGCTGAATCATTTTCGTGCTTATCTAACAAAGTTTAGTTCGATGGATGATAGGAGGGCTGATGCGATGATCATGATTACGCAACAAGCTTGATAAATGGACTCAACTCTGAATCGAGTGTGAACAAATGAGAACACCATTTCCTTAACCGCAGCATTCTTGAATATCAAGAAAGAGTTGTTCGGTTGTGATATGAGATGGAATATTTGCCCAAGAAATCGACCTAAGGTTTTCTTAATGGGTCATTTGAAGGATTTGTTCAATAAACTGAGTTTGATCTAACAAGGTTCAATTTCGACGTGTTCATCAAGCCAAGATCATACGCGTTCTACTGCTAGCAAAACCATTGGAGAACGAGTTGCATGATCAAATGCAATTAGAGAAGATCCAGAACTGATTTCCTGTCAAAGATATCATGAACACGAATTTTCGATCGACTCTTACGGCAGGTATTATAAAAGCCAACTGAAAACACGCGAAGCATCAGCTCGCATAGATTTCTAAGCATTTTCGGCTGAGACACTACGATTTGATTTAGGGACTCTTCCGAATGAACGTTCGCTTAAAACATTCATCATCAAAACAATTAGCGTTTCTCGAATGTTGAATTATTGCAGGAGGATGCTTTTCGAGATGGAACAATCAGTCGCTAGGAGATTTGTCTAAAAAATGCATAAACGCAACCAAGAGAATCATAAATAAAAAGACACAATGTATACCACTTAAAATGGAAAAGCATTTCGCAAATATATTTCGTTAAAAAGTTTTGATCGTATTGTTGATCCGCATTTTTCTGATTCAAAATATTCAATAAGTAAATACGAGCAGGTAAACAGCAAATGAATTTGTTGCATCAATGAATCATGTGGATTTAATTTGCTTAAGGGTTTCGGCAGCCTGCATTGAGGTGAATATCAATTACGTGATTGAGAAACTGCAAACAATATATAGTAATATTTTTGAGAATATATTGATTTGTTTATTGAATCAACTGTGAGTTCATGATGTCTGTGGTACCATGCGGTGCATTCTGATTTTACAATTCTAGATGGAAAAATCGTTTTTGGATTGATACAGGGATAATGTATTCAAGACAATCATTTAAAAAATCTCTCTCATTTATCTCAAAAAGCAGCGAACAAAACACACAACGACAACAAAAATATCGGTTGCGATCAACGATGAAAAATGTTTCATCGATTAGTTAAATTCACCACAAAATGAGTTCATAAATTTTATTTGGTTTTCCAAAATGGTAATCGAGTGGATGCGTTTCTCATTACGAAGAATAGTGCTTCTTTGTTTCAGTCGAACACAAATATCGCGGAACGCACACCAATAAAGTACATCAGAATGAATACTGACTGCGAGGATAAAGACGAAATTCGTTTGCATCTCATTTGCATTCAACATAATCAATTGAAATTCACGATTCTTTTCAGTTCAGAATTCTTCTTTTCAATGAAAATTTTTGAATGGTCCACTTCACTTGATGACACACTTACATAGTGTGCTTTTTGACTTCACTGAGATAACCGATGCGAGAAAATTATTCATAAAAGTGATGATGAAAATATTTCGAAAATTTTTAGCTAACATTTCAAATTTAGGCTCATATACAATGACCATTATAAAAATTGAATTGCTTCATATTTGTGCGCAAAGAATGCGATGAACTAATGGATGGATGAATGCAAATATTTGTTGAGGGTATTTATTTCATCGAGTCGACTCACTCATTAATGAATAATCATCATCACTGTACTCTACCACTTTCATATTTTGCACATTCGCACCACTGAAAAATGATACATTCACTTGTTTTGTGTCAACAGATCAACAGCGCAATAACTCTCGACAGTCAAATTCAGTCTTACGATTGACTCACAAATAAATGCTACCATTGGCAGAACTGTAATTAATCGGAATACATTGACAAGCTTCCTTATTGGACCTTACCATCATCTGTGTGATCTGTTAACGGAATAACCAGCAGCGAGTAAATTTTCCTATTAACAGCTATCATTCCAATAATTTCACCATTTCATAAATGAGGACTTGCGAAGCAGATGATATCATAAAAGAACTCAGTTCCACATAGTTAAGATCTGTCAAAGTATTTATGAGACTAAGGTTCATTCGCAGGAAATCAGATGGGTGAAATAATGAGGATTAGGAACCAGAAAGGCACGAAAATTTAGCATCACATGAATCAGGTGAAACTGCCAATTTTTCTTTTGTTCAAATGAAACCGATTGTAAAATCCAAAACACCCTTGTCTGACACCATCAGTTCAAATAAAGTCAGTCCGCCTGTTTGACACATGGGAAAAACCTTAATTTCCGGATAAGTTTGATAGTAGTTCCCATTTTAAACTAGAACTTCTGGAAACAAAATTTTTGCATAAACCGATGAATTTTCAACGGAAACATTTTTCGCGTGAGCATTTCAAATTCCAATGGAAAACGACCTAACTGGCGTCTGTAAAATGATATATTAGCGTCTTCTTATCACGAGAATCGATCGGTGCTGAATGATCTCATAAAATGGCGAATGTTTATGATCCTCGCAAAAAAATGCGTGATATGCGCCTGCTCATAAATAAACAATAAATATGCTCATAAACGAAAACGATCATCCATCTCCTTTACTGAACACCGCTCAAGTGATGATAATATTGACGGATGAACAAATCCGATCATATCGCTGATTCTTATCTCATTACTAACTTTACAAACACCAATATCAACGAATAAAAATATCATATTCAACTCAATACTTTCGACCAAAAAAATGCCACCTCTTATCATTGTATATCTTTCCTCGAATAACATTTGTTTCTGCATTTATTTGCTTTTTGTTTTTACTTCGTTTACTTCTTTCTCGTGTTCTCTCCTAATCCATTTTGTGCTCACACTTCACTTCATCTAATTATGGCGGCGGCCCTTGTGTAAGAAGTAGTCTTTGATATGCACATTGCCGATCGCTGATAACAACCGTTTATATGATTTCACGTAAAACACCAGTCGATTGCTTCAACTGATAAACAAATTTTTTCGTTTCGATTCGGCCCCATATGACGGATAATTTTGGAGGAATTTTTTGGATGGTAAGTTGAAGTGTTTGCTGACAGCTTTAAATAATGGAATGTATAATTATAGATATGCTATGTATATCTGTTTTCACTTCTATGCATTCATTCAATCGAACCCATTAACTGATCGATGAAAGCATCGCTGAAGCATCGTCCGAATACAACAAGAAAGCCTTAAAAAGGAATAAAACACGTCTGATGTGGACATAAGAACTAGATTAATACGGCCAACTCGAGAGTGGTTCATTGTTCAAGTTCTGCGTTTGGACACATTATGGTCTGAGAAGGAAAAACGAACAACCGTTTGCAAACACCAAAGCATGATGATGCATTATAGAGATGTGCACGAGATTGACTGCAACAAAATTTACGCGAGTTATTCTTAGATGATTTGAAATTAAGAAGGCATAAAGAAGAAGCAAGTCATCATTCACATGACGCTTTCAGACAATTTACGGCCATGTTAAAAAAAAACGCAAATACAGATAAGATGTTGCGAATTCCCTAAAAAATTGCGAAAAAACGCATCACTGTGCATAGCGTAAAAATGTTTATAGCTTGAGAACAAATGCGGAATCAAAAAAGTGAACTTCAAAATAGATAAGATGAATTCATTGCTCAGATAATTGATTGAATAATAATAACAACAACAGCAACAGCTGTAAGATCTACAGATCAATCATCACATCCATTTCGTTAATTTTTAATCTGATTCACATGACAAGTGTTTTGATGGGAACAAGACGGCCATAGTATGTAGTACACTTGAAGCGTACACGTACTGAAGTGATGTCGATACATTTCTGCGATATGTCACTCATTTAAACACCACTTGTCGGCAAAGTTTGACTTTTGTCATAAATGATTAGATGAAATGTCTTTTGATTGACCGCCATCTAATCGATAGGGATACGCTGGTCACTTCACGCACATATTCGATATGCACTCGAAATAAGGTTGTAGAGCACGAATGAATCAATAATCATGCACAACAATGTACATCCAGGTGAATAAAGCTGTAAAAACGGTGCTCAATGTCAATATGAAACTTTCAAAGCGCATCGCATTTTCAGTACCTGCTAAAAACTAACCCCTCACACTATAAATAGAAAGCGTCCCTCAATTCGGTAAATAAATGTTGATGGGAATGATAAAAAGCACTGACAGCATCACAACAACGGCAACAGGAACAACAGCAATTTAAACAATAATTCCAGAAATAATAATGAGGTAGCATGAAATATACGGTACTATTTGTCTCTTGATCGTATCTTTCACAATTGCAACCGAAAAATCATCAAACATCATTCACAATTGCACTCTTCATCGCATTCTGTAAGAATTTAACTATCCTCACTTCAAAATCGCCAGATTTAATACTGTTCATTTAAACGCCCCTTTGCATAAACGATTCTTCGAACAGAAGGGTAATATCAAAAAAAACCTCCTAGTATTAAAGAGCATTTGTTCACTGCAATTAAAAAACGAATCAATATTTAGTAGACATGAAAATAATAAGAATACGAGAAAGGATGAGAAGAAGAATGTGTTCGATGATTGAAAGTCAACATCTTCTTCAATTGATGCACCACATAAGCAGTACCTAATCGGAATATTATGCAAAAGAACGAATTAACACAATTTAATGGCAAAACCTGCAGCAGCTAACAACAGCAGATTATTGCCTTCAATAAGCGTGTAGTTCTGAATGAATGAGTTCATCTGAACGATGAGGATCATCACTACAATAAACAAACAAAAATATAAACAAATAAATAAAACAAGAAATAAAGATATAAATAAATAACAGAAATAAAAATAAATCAACAATAAGTCAACAACTAATCATGTGAAAGCGACTCTAATTCGAAGATTTGTTATGAACAAAATAAATGAAGACTGCAAACGCCGATCGTGTGCTAGCAAATCAACAAACGAACGAACAACTACATTCAGGAGACGAAGTAAATTGAGGAGAAGAAGGCTCCACCTGATTCATTTCAGAAAGCTTTCCGCTTCTAAATACGTACTAATAAACAAGAACATGTTCATAGATATACATACACATATTTATTTATTGTATCTTCTCTCCATCCTTCATATTATTATTTCATACAAGATGTTTGCTAGTAGTGCTGTTGCTGCTAAGCACAATCGATGGATGAATGATGCATTTCAACAATATACTTCACATCCTCCTTCACATATTCAATACCAGCAAATGAAAAATGACCTCAAAATTTGTTTGTTACTCGGATGTTTGAGTGGTGTAACATTTGCGTGTTTGCTGATTTTGGCTGCCATATTAGCATATCAGCAAACGGAGAACATTTAAGATTGAGAACGAATCAGATAAAGATTGATATTCGCCGACAAAAATCACTTCATTTTATTCGTTTTCCTTTGCAATTTACCATCTTTAAAGTACTCATAAATTGTGACTTCAACAATAAGATTGTTCTTATTCAATTTCTGCTATTTCTCACGAGTAGGATTCCCCACATCCAATAAAACATATAATCTCAATTTTCTGAATGCTGAGATGAGATCATTTGATTGATTTTTTCCACTCGTTGATGTTTGTGTACCAGTTTTGATAACAGATAATAGTAACAGAACTGTATCTTTACAGATCATATCTTAGTAATGTCTTCATGTTTGAGTATATAGATGCCCACGAATGAAACAATCTGAGATGGACAACTTCCAAGGCCACGATAAGTTTATTTCATGAGAATTCTGATAGGATTGCAGGTGAACTGAACGACTGCCTCATATGTAATCTATTGATGGCACTACACTGAGCTGATGATAATTCAATAAACCGACACAATTTTTATAGGTTTTCTTTTCACCAACAATTGCTAAGATAAGCAAAAGTGCAATTTTAATTTATCATTCTCGTCGCATTTTTTTCTGTGCAAACAAAACATTTTCTCAGCCGAGCCACCAATAACAGGCATTCTTTGTCATTGAAAATAGCGTAGATACTTTAGTGCCAGATGTTTCTTGAACTGATTTCCTCTAATGAAACTGATTAAAAATAAGTGGTTCGTAATAATCTGCTGCTGATGATTTGCGAAGAAACGAAGGAAATACTCATATTTTGCATGAATTTGAAGAAAGCAGTGAGCAAGGCAAGCAACGACGCAATAATCTCAAAATAAAAACATCAATAGCGGAAATGATTCGATGCGTTTAATAAAAATGTAATTTTTCGAATTGCGTTAGTGCTCGAGAATTGAAGTGATGCGAATGAAATAAAAAGAGAAGAAAAAATATGATGCGAGTTGTGAATAATGCGCTCAGTGAACATCAAATGACACTGAGTCGGCATCGCTCTGATCTCGAAGTGATAAGCTGTTTATTGTTTAATGAGCGTTTATCAGTCTGATCTGTGTCATCATTGACGTTGTCTTTCATCGACTTATGTGTGTAATGCAATAAGCATGTAGACTACTCGTATGCATACTCATAAACAGTGCAAATGAAGTACTTTTCGAATGAAGAATAAACATTGTCAGAGATGTGAATATAGCGACAATAACTTCACATATCTACCAAAAGCAATTCATTTCCTTTGAATGAGCAGATAAGGTTGTGAATGCAATATCAAGTTTGAAGCGTACGTGAATGTGTACATCATCTGAACGACGAAATTTTATTTGTTTTTGAAGGAAGCAGTGAAAACGATGATGTTCATTATTCGTTCTTCTCTTTATCGGTCGGCATCAAACATTCCAAATGGCTCTCAATAAGCGAACAAACCAGTGAACGAACACATATGTCAGTGATTCATAAAGGAATACCGCGAACGTCTCTTCCACTAAATATTTTCTCTTAATATTCACATCAAATTTCCATTCAGATTTATTGCTGCCATCGTCTTATGAAAATTTTCTTCAGAAAACAATAAACTGCGATGACGATGACTGCGGAATGTTGATGTCGGCGACTAATAAAAATGCCGATGTATTTGATGGAAACCGTATTCACGAAGTGATTCGAGATGCAGACGGACGAAAAAACACCGAGAGAAGATTACGTAGTCATCGAAATGCTTCAAAAGCATTCATGGGAAAAGAGCGTTTCGTTTAAAAATTTTGCTTGAGAATGCAATATTCAAATGTTTTCATTACCACATAAAACCGTACAAATGATTGAAAAAATTTCATGAAACTCGTTCGCATTGGTTATAATTTTTACGTTATTCAAGATAATAGAATGAGTCGGAGTGATACATATAAGGCTTTGATTGAGAACTGAAGTGAATTCGTTGAATAGGTAAATGCTCGTGACTTAATTCGGATTCTTTCGAAAGGTAATTATTTCGCCAATTCAACGCAACACCGCAGTAAACTCAGCATAACCGTTCTCTTCATATTACGTTGTTAACTACCAATTGTTTACTATTACTGATCGCTCAAATGAGTTCCTTCTGATCATGAAACAATTCAAATAATGCTCAAGAGAAGTGCGTTTGTGTTGAGAGTATCTAAAAAAGATATTGCTTCAATGGCCATTCGGCAATATTGCATAAGATGCATCCGTAAATTTGAAACTAGCAATGCACAAAGAATTCAACAGTACATAGTGCAAATCACGATACCTCATTCAGAGATTAGCATTAGGCCTTATGAGCATGGATATAATGCGCCTTGAGTTCAGATGCCATAACGAACACATGTGATTTTCAGGTGACCGATGAAAGACGATCAGAGTTATATGAATTGATAATGTATTCGAAAATGTTACAGATGAAAAGGTGAACGCGAAAATATTCAAACGTTCTGGCAAATAACTGATGAACATTTGTGCTTGCATAGGAAAGCTTTATGATAAGCGGTTCGAAATGCGGTGTTCATTAGTGTTTTTATGAGACTGAAAGAGAGCATGCGGATGAAGATAACAAATGTTCATGTGAAACAATGACCAATCATCTACACAATGTTGCGAAAAACGACAAAATGCAGTCCGTTAAGAACTGCAAAACCAATTCGTTGATTGCGGCGTTTTTGGAAACACGAAAAATTCAAAATCAAAATTGAATCGATTCACCATGCTCAGATCACCAATCGCATTCCATGTTGTTGCGAATGATTCAAACAGCAATCTGCACGGTAGCGAATTGAACTCACAATTATTCTCGTTATTAGAAAACGAATATTACGAATGCTTCCATCATTGTTGATTGCTGTTGACGATCAACACAGAGGTTAGAATTCCGGCGATATGAGCCGAAGAAAAGCGATTTTCAGTGTAATGATTCGCCGTAAAATGGAACGAAATGAAGCACTCTTTAACGTATCAAAAAACAGATATCTATCGTGAACGATAGATATGCAATTTGAAGATAGAATTAATGTAGTCGCATTAATATTTTGAGCAAAATAAATAAATCAACGCATTAAAAGTAGTAAGTGATGTGATGTTGATGGATTATTGGAAACGGAAAATGTTGTGGAGGTACAATGAAAAAGATGTAACGCAAATAAGTAGAAGTAAACGAACTGAGTCGAAAATCAGATGGATGGTTTGTTGTTGATCTTAATGTGTGTGATGGTGTTGTTAAGGATGTTTGCTTGAATGCAGAACTTGCAGAGCACACAAATGAACGTATCGCTTTGAAGTGAGTGACAGACGCGCATCAATAGCGTGCTGCATTCAACACTCTCCTAAAAAGACAGCCGACGGTGAGAGCGTTTTGCCAGGGAACAGCGTTTGTTTGTAGCGGTCACATCAAAGCGCTTCACGCCACTTCAAAGGGATTTGCCGACAAGCGCAAAGCACACTCGCGAGAAGCGTTTATCACTGTCGGCGTAGTGAGCGTTTGCCCTCGGGGCTCATGCTCTGTTCTTTGTCTTCATCACCGTTGCTATACTAATCAAACTGCTCTGCTAGTCACTAGTCAATCAAATTCTGTACATGATACCTGCTGAACTCACGGTGGCCATATTTCGTCTAGTTCTGGGGTTGTCTTGTTGCGATGCAGTATGTGGGGTTGCCTTCGTTGCGATGTTTATTCGTGTTAAGGAAGCAAAACCGAGAACTCATATCATACGTATGAAACAGAGATATGTTTTGAAATAGTGAAAATTTGAACTGTTCACTGTTCCTGCAAACTGAAGCAATTAATCTTCAAACTGAAATATGTAAGCAGAGCAAAAATATTCTACGTTACTTATAGAATACAGAATTTTTTGTAGTGCTGAGTTCGGTTTAGGTTTGAAGGAAGCATCAAAAGACGAACGGTGACACAAATCGATCATTTTGAAACGATGACAACGTCTCAGTCTCGAGATTGAGCCATCAGTCTATTGTGATAACAACTTTCAACTGTCAGCGCTACAGCTTGCGAAATGAAGAATAATCGCGAGCAGTTCTCAACGCTAAAAACTTCTTATTCTTGTCTTCTGATAGCCGTAAAAGCATAAGCTGAAAAAATAACCCATGAATATCAAGCAATTATAATTCGTCCAAATGAAGCGTTTTTCACAATAACGGCGTTATCTTTGTACCTTTTTGCATGATTTCAAGATGCAAATTTTTAAGGATGAACGAAGATTGAAATACATTAAAGACCCTGGATAACTTCTCAATTTCCCATCGTAATTTGGTTTATCCATTGGTACTTTTTAATTTCCATGAAGGTTTGCGGATATATGGCAGAAGAACACTTTTGATGCATTCGTTATGATACGATTGTTGCAAGGAAGAAGTTTGCAATAGGATGCCTACTAATTGGCGATCACCTACGGAGGATGTCCGCTGTAATTGATGTATTTATCAATGTCAATTTTTATTGACATCAAACGTTATCATCGCTCCAAAGTAAACGTTTCTCGTTCGGGCGAAAAAATTCAGATGCAATGCCGTCATCAAATGTAGTTGGATGTAAGCACATTCCAATGGGAACAAGCAATTAACATAAAAACAATTCAACGATGCAAAATTTTGAGCGAAAAAGAAACCTGCGACATACGGCGAATCAATTGTTACAATTCTTTGAATTGCAAGTGACTTCGATTACTAACTTCGGAGCGTTCATAAGCTGTGAAATGGATTATGAACCAATCAAAAAACATACTGAAACGAAGCAACTGATCTAGTGACTACAATACGATATTGTGAATGCCACTGCACCTCATTACCACCTCACTTGCCACTTCTCTCTTTCCGTTGCATTCGTTTTGTCAAGTTATTTTTTGAAGATTCATAGATAATTTATCAGTTCTCATTTATCATTTATCCTTTTTCTCAGAAATTGTTCAATGTTTCAATGCAGCTGTTCGTCTATAACTTAGATCGTTTGACTGTGACACTTATGCTTGACGAAGCTCGGATCTGATATTATAAAGCCACAAAAGGTTCCTCTGAATGAATGAGTTTCTAAGATGGAAGGCTTACGCCGTCATGGAAACAGTAAATTTGCACAGAATGGTTCGTTTTGTAACGGCACAGAGTTGCTGCTTGCATTCGTCACAACAGTCACAGCGTCACTTTTCCATCCTATTGCATATTGCAGAACATAAAATTTTCAAGAACAACTAAATGAGGATTGCCCATAAAAAGTTTGCGTATCGCAATATTGAACTGCGTTCTCATTTGTTCCAAACAAATACCAGCTTCACGTGCATCTATCTCTTACTACTGAAAATCGTTGAATGTACCAACGAAAGACGGTCAGATCTGAAGGCGCACACATCACATAATAATGTGTTTCTCGTTGCTATTGCTAACAATAAATTTTTAAGGCGCCACAGCAAATATATCATCATCATCATCATCTAATATTATAGCGGACGTAGCAGTTTGAAGGTCGTCGATGCGCCGTTTTATTGGGCGTTTTATGTGAGTGTACGCTAATAAAACATTGAATAAGTTCGATTCATATTGCTTAACGCGATACGAATCCATTGAATAGTAGTGGCAAAGACATAACTACTCAACTGCATCTAGGGACCAATCAACTTCTACGAATCACTCACTGAAATACTTCAGCCATGCGAAAATATGTCACTATGAACATATCCAGTTATGTGCATCTTAACCTGCAATTCAAAACCATCCACAGCTATCCAAATTCAGGAAGTGACATTCGTTGAACTGGGTTTTAGTCGGCGGAAGTCCGCTAGGATGGGTGACATGGCTTATTGCTATAGCTATGATGACACAGCGTTGCGAATGAATGTGTTTGAACGGGGACGGTCACTTGACCAATGCAGTCGGCTTCCATGTTACGCAATACGAGCACGAATAAGTTCGATGAATTCGATGAAATTTTTTGATGATTTGCAACTTTCTCGTATTGCTGTGATCAACTACAAATATTTTTCGTGTTGATCTGGTCAGAAGAAGCTATTAGGCAGATACTTTTTTGTTGCATCTTATCAGTCAACAAATATATTTTTTTACTAATACGCACAATCAATTATCACTTATTTTGTGCCACTTATATCGTTGAATATCTTTAATGACGCTGTCATCTGAACTCGAACAAGTGACACTGAAAGGTTTTCGAATTGTAGCAACTTATAATTTAAAGCCGTACTCGGTAGTTCACGGCCACTGAATACAGTTTTCGTTTTTCTTTGAGACTCGCGCATCGAGAGGCAAAGTTTCCGTCAAAATTGCGTTGAATTGCTCTCCGATGTATTCATTCCTCGACGGGGTCCCCTCCTACGAGATGAAACGGTGAAAGTGAAAAATATCTGTGCGACGTTCAAGGAGCTTACAGCCTCCTTCATCTCATGTCTCATACTCACATTCTGTTTAAGGTTTCTGATGGTGACGACCTGCCTGCCTCGACTATCTTTCTTTGTTGCATAATTCTTTCCAGTGTGAGTACTTTCGCTACAGGTTTTTGTGTGTAATCTCGTTGTGAGTACTTTCAGATTCGTCCTCGATGCAACACATCTATTTGTATTCTTCATATGTAGTGAGCACGGTTTCTTCTTTTCGGGGTGCTTGATGTCACCAAATTGTTGTTTATCTCCCAACGATTATTCTTCTCACCTTTCCTGTCGTTAACATTCTTGCTCATTGTTAAAATATCATCACTATATTTCGGCATAATGTCATCTTCCTGTCCATGTACATCTTTTCTTTACCACGAAGCCATTACGTTGATCCTAAGAATGAGACTAACTGTAGCTTTAACATGGATCTCTTAATATACTTGTAGTAATGTAGTTGATTTTCAACCTATTTTCCATGAGTGATATCTATTGATGTATATGTTTGATCTTAATAACCAAACCATGGGTATTGAAAGATCTGTTGTTAAATTCGAGAATTTACGGCAGAAAATATAAGAAGGATGATTGTAATGTGTGTGCGGAGAAGAATGGAGTCTGTAAGCTTGACAGGGTGGTATACGCTATAAAGTGCTTGTAACTGTTCGGTATTGTGCATTGAGGAGACCATACAGCTGCTAGGGTTGAGATGTAAACAACACAGTGGAGATATGAAGCACCTCGAATTACTACATGTGAAGAATACAAACAGAGGTGTTGAATCGAGAGCGAATCTGGTTCCAATCCACTCACTACAATTTGCAATCATAGTATTCACACTGGAATGAAATACACGGTAAAGGAAGACAATGAAAGCCATCACGATAAGAAAGCTCAAAGCGGATGTGAATGAGATGAAAGAGGCAGTAAATTTCTTAACCTTCTGACAGATATGTCATCCACTTCATTTCATTTCACTGAAAGATTAGTATCACCACAGCACTACTCATTTCCTCATTCATTATCATCTTGTATTTTATCTGAACTGTCTCAAACAATTGTCATATTCGCTTTTCAAAAATGCGCATTATACGTTCGTGATATGGAGCCTAAGTCAGGCTACAGTTTGCTTTGCATCTAATCAAGAACTGGAAAAAATATTCGTTAAGCTTTCATCGATTCATTCCGTCTCGTAGATTTTGATCGCTTTGTTCCCGCTGTTATATTTTCGTACTGCTTTTTTGTTTAATGAACCACAACCTCCTGCTTTTTGTTTCATCAACCTCTCAGCAAAGAATTCCTGACTGGCATCATATCATTTTAAGAATACAATTTCAAATGAATATCACTTCACATTTTAAACGATTTTTCCTTTTTAACTGGAACTACCCGTTATCAATGGTTCAGCAGCTTACACGGATTTCAAGGGTCAAAGTTCGGCTAAGAATTTCGAAGATACCGCAGCACCTACAGATATCCCTTGATACAACATTAGAACCTTTCCAACAGTCTGTGAGGAAATAGTGAATATCCATTTCTAGTGCGAAATTGTTATGGTTTCTCGCTGAGGATATTGATTTGACGGGTGGTTGCAGGATGAAATGATCAAAAATGAGCAAATGCAATGGATAAAACGTGTTAAAGTGACTACTATCTCGGCTAATGCATAGTGGTCAATCTACTCAGTGGAAAGTCCCACTAAAAACTCTTGCACGGATAAATTACCGACATTTTTGCAACTCTGAAGCTCGTTTGTTCGATTATGAGTCGCAATTTGTGAGATCGTAAGCTTCGCCAAATTTCTGGGATATTTAAAGCTTTTTGGTGGAATTTTCTTTCTCTTACGTGGAAGAAATTCTTTAAAAGTTCAGAAATTACCTTCTGATCTTGCAGTTGAAGAACTTCATGATTTCCAAGAATCTATCAAAACCACAATCCTTACATCAGTCAACTTCACCCTAGCATCATTTCCATTACATAGAGCTTGGTTGCAACCGTGTATGAATTCAACATTGAATGCAATTTAATTGCTCACTGCAAAGTTCACGCACCAAGATTTTAAAATCGTCTCCCAAAATTCTGCACTCCTTAAAGTTTTCGGTTCTGCTCTCTACAATTTGATATATATGCCAGTGAATCGACTTGTAGTCAACACATAAAAATCTGTCAGAAGGAACTATAGAAAACGTTTCGATAACAATTTTTTTCCAGAAGAATTTTACTGCCAACTTTCATATGTTGTCATCAACGATGCAGCTTGTGATTGACGTGAACCACACACTCTTCGTTCAATGCAATTCATTTAAAGGTATTGTGAATTTCACGATCTTAGTAAGACGACATGAAATCAACTCACATACTGAGCTATACCTAAACTTTCGGAATGATGACCATACGCCTTCCAGAGAGTAGCGGCTTCCAGAAGGTTCCATCGTTGATGAAGTTCACTAAGCATCTACTTAATCCTGAGCTTGCAACAATCATCAGAGAGGCCTGCAGAATCACGCTATTTCTCTGGAAGCGAGCACTTACATTCCGCGCAATATCTATGTCTCTTATAGGTGCGATTTGCTCTGAATTTTCTTCATGATCTCACATCGATTGGCCAGTTGAATTGTGCACATTTGCATTACACCAACCCTTGAACACACCTGAATAATGACTCGGAATTTCGATGGTTATTAATCGGCGCAATAAAATGAGATGTCTGCGCATGTTTTTTGTCAGAAAAAGACGCACGTTTCTGACAGACGTTTCCTTATAATGACAGTTGCCAGTGTGCATGTTCACCGCCCACATTGCACATATAAGCAACGATCCATCGCAACAGCACACTTCATTTTCAAATTCGACACTTACCAAACAAATTCACTTGATATCGAGTACCGGATATGGATTCAATCTGCAAATTCTTTGTGCTTCTCGTGATCACATCCGTTATTATTCTGATGCACATTGCTCACGCGCACGAATGTGGTGATGCAGATGTCGTCGGTATGTCGTCACTTTGTGCTTCCCAAGGCCTAGTCCCATCTCCATGGCTTGGTGGCCCCGAGAGGATATTCTGATTGGTGAGTTTTTTGAACTTGTAAAGATTTTTTGATCGTTGCCCTTACCTTTCCATTTTTCCGTTTTAATTCCACTCCATTGTTTATAAAATCATCATTCACAACTGATTGAAGATGATTTCAGATCGTAACAATCAGACTGAAGTTGGCGAACGTGTCATCGAAATCTCAATCTATGTACATTGCTCATAAGGTGTTGCTGTGAGTCAGCATGATTCACAGTAAGGTGTTGCTGTGAATCGGTATGGTGTAACAAATGGACTAATTGAAATAAATCATTGTTCATTTATAACTTCACATGTCATAAAATTGTACATATAAGCTTCTTGCAGTCATGTAAATAATTGATTCAATAAAGTTATTTTGGTAAGATGATTTCGTTTTACGGTTCGCTTGGCACATACGTAGCCAAATTAGGGCAAAGAATGAATTTGAATATGAAGAAGAACGGTAAATGCCGTTCGCCGAAAGTTTCCTTTGCCACTATCGTGACTGCTTACTGTCAGAATGTTTTCGGTTATTCTGTGGAAGTTCTGAATTCAGATTTGATATAAACCACTATTCGCTACGAATAGCATACATATGTTCATTGTAACGGCTCACTTTGAGACAATCTTCATCAGGATAGACACTGGATAGCAATTTTGCACGTCGGTTCGTTGATTTTGATTACGCAGAATAAATGAACCGGTTTTGCAAAATGATGTGAGGATGAGATTTTCTCCTTGTTGCAGCTAGCTACCTCTTCAAGCTCAACGATGCGATTCCTTCTTGAATTTATGGTGAACAGTAGCAGTGACGATAAAAGCTAAATGCTTCATTTGTGGAAGATGAAATATGAACCAAACAATGACAGGTTGAACAAACTAGTCCAGCTTTCATCAAAGGAAATTGATTATCTGAGAAAAAGGATTCATTCACTCATTACGTTCAACTTACCTAGGCACATTGGCTTTGCTAATGAACAGTGATGACCTCAATGGCATCTTTTGAAAAGCTATGCATGATTACATCGTTGACAGCAAAGTGGTCAAACGTATCACAAACCGACCTATCACCGCACCCTTTTGATCAAGTCACGCAGTAAATGCGAGACGCATCCGCTTAATCGCCCTTGCTCAGATGCATCATTATTTCTTCAATGGCAAGATAAAGCGAAAGAACCATGACAAACATAAAAATCAATTCAGTTTTCTCTCAGTCTGAGCATAAGCATTACAAGCCTGATAAAGCCTTAGTGCACCTTGAACGGATAACTCTAAATTGTATTCAGTTAATTTCAACGCACCATGCAGCTGTGATTTTCCTACGTTTAGAACGTTGCTCAGCTGTGTCTAACAGTTGACTGAAACATTTGTTCAGCTCTTATGTGCATCAACTCTCTCAGTTCTCTCCTCTCGAAGGAATAAGCGTCGTATTTAATGAATGAAGCATCTCGAATGAATACTACAACTTTTCCGAAATGAACCAGAAATTTCAGTCGTTTGCTGATATTCTGCAAATTATTGCGAATTTTTAAAGAGAAAATGATCCCATTTCATAACACAACCCAATTAAAAAGCAATAAATTCATGTTCAAGAATCACTAAACTTTTCGTTGATGTCGTCATGAGATTATGATTCTTAAGATTAATTCGTGAGACCACTAAAAATAACTCTCTTTTTTGTGTTCTCATAAAAAGTTTTTCGTTGTTGATGAAATTTTTCTCTAGAATTCGCAGAAAAGGAGATTGATAAATGTTTTGCCAAGTGACGAATCGTCTTGTTTACGTACACAGTTGAGTGCAAAAAGTTTTGCAGTCGGTTTGTAAAACGCGAATTTTTGATACTGATATATGTCAGCACATATCTCAATCATAAGCAATCACGAAAGCAATTCATCATCTGAACCGTTCAAAATTGATGATCTCCATTGAAACCATTTCGAGAAATTAATGCAAAAAAACTGTTGACGATTCGTCAGACAGTCCTTGATACACTGATGGAGCGAAGAAAGTTTCTGCGGTTCAAATCATTTTGTTTGAACAAATTTGCGCTTTCTTGTGAACGGCTGCGGACTTTCTGGTAAGATTGCTGAAACAGTTCAATCTGACTTATTGTGAAATCCTTTTCAATTTCAGTTTATTCATCTCATTGTAATTTTTAACACCTTGCATTCCAATGTTCACTGAAGCATTATTATAACCACATCCATTATGCTTTCAAAGATCCTTTTCTTGATGAAGATAAACTTCAGCAATCTTAAGATTAATAGCTTGATTAGCAAACCTTTGACATGTGAACTGATGAATGCTTTAAAAAGTTCTGACTGAATGACTCGTTCGAATGTCCATATTTTCCTCAGCTCAGGATCAAGGAACATATCGACATTCGAAATCTGATTTCTGGAATAAATATTCACGAATTCGTCATCGAACTGGGCGATCTGTGATCATTTCGAATCAGAAATATGCAGTGATCAAATTCAAGAGCTGCTGGCCGATAAAAATAGAAGCAGAAATATGGAACGTCAATTAATTTTTTCGGATGATCGGAACAAATTCGCTAGA
Source organism: Anisakis pegreffii (assembly GCA_035041965.1). Taxonomy (NCBI): domain Eukaryota; kingdom Metazoa; phylum Nematoda; class Chromadorea; order Rhabditida; family Anisakidae; genus Anisakis; species Anisakis pegreffii. The sequence goes on along the minus strand of JAPYMA010001681.1, from coordinate 47,401 downwards.
ATTCGAAATTACTTAACATAATCCGCAACCTACAACTTGCAGCACTTCACAAATAAGGTACAATAGTAGACTCAATCTTTGGTCATTATATTCTATAGAGACATCGATGATATATTGTAAGGAATACTTAATTACGGAGTGGTAACATGAAGTGAAGTCGTGATCATGATGACCTCAATGGATGTAAAATCACTGCCGATAGTAATACTTAGGTACTAATTCTAGAGGTGGTCAAATAACCACAATCGCTCAGCTATCTCTAGAAGTATGCAAAAAAATATCAAAAATGCACGTTATCACTTGCTCACGATCATTGACTGATACGTATGATTTACCCAAATTCAGTTCAGTCATTGGAACACAAACACATCATGAAATGGAAAGAAACTTCGTGAAAGAATTTCTTCCAACGAATAATCTTGCCTACATCACCCACAAATCAAGGTTTGAAGCCAATATTCTAAGCACAAACCGATGCTTGTTCGCTAATCTTGATGATACGTAGATTCATTAATGTTTCGGTAAGGAAGACCGGACGTTGTTGATCACAAAACATCATAAAATTAGTATCTGTTTCCGGAATGATCAGTGGTGTTTACTCGAAACGAATGCCATTACACGTAACGTTCACTCATTATTCATTTGTTCGCCCATAACAATTTCAGTTGATAACTTCAATTGATAACTTCGATGGGTACAGGAGAGGAAGTAGTAACTCCAAAGCTGTCACACAAACAAAAACTTCGAATGCGCAGAATAAAGCTGTCACTAGAAGTGAACCAGCATAATTCCACAAATGCAATCACCATTCCCTCACAGCACGATTACTTATGTTTGTTCACAGAGTTTTTGGAATGAATAAGAAATATGCGCTAAATGGGTCCAAGTCCGCTCGTTTTTCGCGACTCATTGGGAACAGTTTGAGAAGTTCGCAGTATCTTCCACTGAATCTCAAAATGAAAAGGGCTTTCACATCGCAATTGTTTCATTTGAAGCTTGAGAAATTTTCTCAATCAGTGATCAAAATATGTATTATTCGTCAACGCAGCTTCTGATTGATTCGTTCAGAAACATGTTTCGTCTGTGATCTTAGCGTGTCATAAACTGGAATATAGAACAAATTATATTAAACTAAAATCTAACAGCAAATGAAGTGTAAAGCTGCACTTTACTACAGTTCCAAATTCCAATGTTGCTATGCATTTAAAAAAAGTGTTGGTGATTTTGATGAATAGGTGATCGAATTCGTGAAAAACTAATGCTGTGACTTCGCGGAATATTGCATCTCGTGCGGTGCACAGGCTGATGGTAATTGAATTGAACACACACAAAGACTGACATTTCAAATTGCTTCCATGAAATGAATCCAGTTAATTTCCCATATCGCATTATTAAGGCGGGCTCACAGATATAGTTTAAAATTTGCTGGAGCTGCTTTGATTTTTCAAAAGTGCTGGTGTATTAAGCACAGAAGAAAACGATTCCAGCCGCACCCACATGTACTCCCCGTTTCGTTTGAATTTCCGTGTCGAGTGGCGATGTGCAGAATCGAAGTATTTTGCGTCGAAAAAATTTGGTGTGGCTGACTGTAAATTTAGGAGGGGGGGGGAGGCTGTTGAGCTCCCCTTCCCAAGCTCCCTGGTGGCTATAGGCCCGAATCAGGCTTGCTAAGTGCTTGACGGGCTTAACTGCAATCGAACTTTCACTCCTGTGACATTACCTCATAGATGAACTCGTAATTCTGTGATATTTCCATATCGGTCATAATGCAGTGTAACCGCTACCAGTGGAGAAAATGAATGTGAAGGATGATGATATTATATCCTCAGCAATTCCTTTTTCTATAATTGGATAAAATAAACGAGTCTGGTGAACTTTTCTTGACTAGAAACGTAACACAATCATAATATTCGGGTTAGTCTAGGAAATTCAAGCGTTCATTAAATGATTCAAAATTGCAGGTATGCAGACTTCAAACGTCGTTCGAATGTAAACAAATAAAATCAAGAGGGTCTTACTGTAGGCGACGTCATTCAACTGCAGCACACTAAGTGTTTTCATCAAAAAACTGACATTTGGTTGAAGTGATAAATCCTGTTGAGGCAGTGTGGTATCATCATCGAAAGAACAATGTCATTGTACTGACGATGAGATTTCTTAAAATTGTGCAAAAAAATAGTTTACTTCGGAATGCGAAACTGGCAATCCATCAATGTTAAGTGCGCTCATTAACGAAAGGGTCGATGTGATCGCTTTAATTTGTTCATTAAATTAGAGAATGTGAATGTTCCTTCTAAATGCTTAGAAAAACATAACCGAGTTTTGCTTGTGTTTAATATAGAATGTCAAAAAATGCGTCACACTCCCAGTATCCTCCACCTTTTACCAACTAAAAAGACGACTGAATAGGGAAAATGATTAAGGAATTAAAAAAGGAATATGCCTTCGACTGCTCACATGAAAAAAATGTGAGCATCATGATTCGATAACAATAAACGTATGAATTCCATGATGCTCAGTGAATGCTTTTTTAAAAGTAAAGATTATTTGTTGTCTTTTCGTGAGGATTAGTTTCAACATGGGAGTTATGAATGGTTCATATATTGATATAAGCGATGTTTCGTCAAGTTATATCACGCCACTTGTGTGCTAATGTATAATCGTTTATGTTTAGTCTGTAAGTGTCGAATTGATTGCCCATAAATTAGGTAGCAAAGAATGATTCGTCTACGTTCAATGTGAAATCTGCATTTTCTGGGATACTGACAGTTGACTGTTCACTGATCCGCTGTGTCAAATTTTGGATCTGTTGCGAGTGTTTCTCTCCTCGGGGTTCTGCCGAACGATCATTAGCATTTGTGTGCGAATAACCTATCCGCCATGTCTTGCTATCCAACTAACAAGGATTACGAAATTGCTGAAACGCATGAATTCGGTACAAATTTAATTCTCGACCGCATTCAAACGTCAACGAACTCAAACAAAAGACAACATAATTATATCGCTGAACTGATTCAACATTTGGTTCTATGTACCTTGCTAAAAGCCTAAGCTACTCCTTAACCACATCATTCATCCAGAAATGATGGGAAATTTGCGTAAAATGTCGTCATCATGTCCACTGTCAAACACTCTAGCGCCAGTCTAATGATCCATCTTCAACGTACTCCAAAAATTTCCACAATCAATTTACTATCGTTCGATTTTGTTGACCGCCTTTCGATTCAAAACCTATCATTCTCTTCAAGAAATATTCGCAGATCATCGCAGATTTGATGCTCAGCAACGGTGACGGAGGACTCACGAGAGATTCATTCAAATGTGAGCGTAAGCAATGAGCGAGCAACTTCAAATGTAATGTTTCATCAGCAAGGAGTAGAAGATGCTCGAAAATTTCGGTTCTCATCATACTCAATCAGAGATCAACAAGGGACTTTTTTCAGGTACACCCCCCCCTCCCCTCCCCCACCACTTCTTGGCAAGCGTTTATAAAGTATTTCTTTGTTTTGAAACACAGTGAATTTTCACCGATAGAAAGTGCCGATCTGGAGAGAAGAATAGTGAAAGTGAATAGAAAAGTAATAGTACTGAGCACTCAAGTAATGAGTACTTATTCGAGAGCGGTCATATGATTGGTGAACTACAGAAAGAAATTTTTTGCTGGAAAGACTACCATTCAAAACGAGTATTTTCGACTGATAATGAGAAATGAATTTTTGTTGCATGATAACCAGTTTGGTTCGCATTCTGAAGGATGACGTCTGACGATCGATTTTTGACCATCCGATCCCTTGGTAAAGTATTTAAGTGCTGATCAGGTTGCCAAAATCAGTGTCCCAGTTTTAGTTGTGTAATTTATACTTTACTGACACATTCAATCGCCTAATTATAAGCGCTCACAATGAAAACGCTACTACTCGTTTTGATCGCTGTTATCGCTATTATCCTCCCAATCGTCACTGCTTACGATTGTATTGATTCCGGAGACATCACTGGCTTTTCGTCCTATTGTGATGGTCAAGGAATCATTGCTCCAGCATGGCTTGGAGACGGATTATTCTGAACGGTACGTTGTGCGGTTTTCTCGAAATTTCCATTTAAATTGATATTTTTTGCAAGTGCCGTTGATGCTTCACGTCGCCAATCATTTTTGAGTATTCACGTTCCATGAAGCTGTGTTATTTGATCCATTTATTTCCAGTTTGCATTATTTTGCAGGTTGTTTGGCTTGATTACATCTTTGCTGACGCCATATTGGTACCAACAGTTTTCGAGTCGCTAACTCAAACGGCAGTATATTGCGCAGTTCAGATTGCATGTTCAGACATTGTTCTACCGAATTGCCTTTTACCATATACCCATTGTACATAGTAATTTCATCCTCGTTGATGAATTAATTATTTGTTGAATTGCTGTTGAATTGAGTTCATTATTATTTTGCTGAATTATTTAATATTGGCTTTTGTTTATTGACTTCAAATTAACTTTATCATTGAATTCTTACTATTATTATTTGTTAGTCAAGTTTATTTGTTTATGTGGCATTGAAAATTGAATTATTGAATGCAAAATTGTGTATGTTGAGTTATTTAATCAAACCATAATATGCGTGATGTGGGTGAACACAACAATAAATAAACACATTTACTTAATGCACTTAACATTGTCACCATCTGCTAATTGCCCATTAAGTTGTGCAACGTGTCAAAATTTGTCACCACATGGGCCGAACATTCGGCTAAAAACTACACCGTTTATCACAAGGTCAGCTAAACATGAAGATTTTCCATAAATTCCATAAATTTCCATAAATTCCATAAATTTCCATAAATTCCATAAATTTCCATAAATTCGATTCCTCAGAACCTTTGGTTTCAGAATAACATATATTGTACCGAGCAGAGACGATTACATGAGGAGATATGGCTATTTTCGCCTTTCTGCAGGGGTTGCCATCTTGGAGCCTACCGTACTCTCAGCTTTGCACAATAACATCTAAATATTTGTACATCATTCAATCCAGTGGAATCTCTAGGTTCAGAAAATCATATATTTTGCCGAGTGATTTTGCTTTCTTGAGGAGATATAGATATTTTCTTAAATCAATCGAAATAGCGCAGTCGCGCTCATTCATATGCATTGCATCACTATGGATCAACATCAATACACTACTATGGGTCTATAGAGGTTACCATCTCCAGCCTAACCGTACTCTCAAGTATGCCCAGTAACATATGAATTTCATTTTACCATTCCACTGCCCAGGATCTCAACTTTCAGAATATCATATATTTTACCGAGAAATTATCATCAGATGAAGAGATAGCTATTTTTCAATGATATACGGTTTGCCATCATCGACTCTGTTGTACCCCCAATTTTGATCTATAACATATGAATATTTGTACATCCTTCAATCCAGTGGAATCTCTAGATTGAAAGAATCATATATTTTGCACAGCGATTCCGCTTAGTTGAGGAGATATAGCTGTTTTCTTTAAGGTATCTCAACTGCTCATTCGTATACATTAGATCACTATAGATCATTACATACATTACTATAGCGTGAAAGGGGTTACCATATTCAAGGTAACAGTACTCTTCGATTTTCCCAGTAACGCGTTATTTTCTGCACGTTTTCAGATTCTCCAGATTCTCTGCTTTCGGAAAAGTATATGTTTTGTAGGGCAATTCTGCGCAATTTCTGAGGGATAGCTGATTTTCTGAAGTTGTCTCAGTTGCTCGGCTTCGCTCATTTCAGTTCACTATATCTATATTGATAATTCATTAGCATGGCTGTTTGAGGATCAAGATTTTCAAATAGTCGGCCTTCTCAGGTTTATATGCTCAAATTCAGTACCGAAATTCGATTGTTTGATTTAAGGTGAAGCCGAACGGGATGTGACGATGGAAGACATGAATAATATGAAATATTTTTATATCAATGCATTTGTGAGACTCATCAGAGCGATTCGACCACATTGAACTTAAAGATATTGAACATTTCAATTGTATCCGTCTCCTTCCACGCGCATCTCATCTTGATTCAGGATGATTATGATATCAATGAACAGTGTCTCATCAAAGTAATCAGTTATCATTACTTAGAATAGACTATATGCTCATGCTCTAGTCTTTTCTTTGATGAAACAGTTTCAATCGTATAATGTCAAATATCTGATTAGAGATCAAAACTCTTTACGATGTTGTTTACTCAATACATTGGACTTTCGCAATAGGCTTCTGGACGCACTCTGTCAAAAAATCGTCAAACGATGGTGCATGCTTAGAATGCTTTAAACACGCACGTGCACACCTACGCACGCTCGCATCTGAAGCATGACACTCAAGATTCATGAGACCTCTGCATGTCTATTTTCTCGTATATTCTCATGTTATTTCCCTTCTCACTAGTTTTCGCAATGCTATTCCGACAATTCTCAAACAGTCGACGAGAGCAGACACCCCACCTGCTAATCGATTTTTACCCCATCTAACTCCACCAAGATGACTTAAATCATTTTCAATTCTCTTTGCACGACTGTACGATTCTTGATACATTTGATTCGGATGAATTTTTGAATATTTTTAAAATTTCGACCCATTTGATCTATTTTCATGAATAGTACCACCGCAATTGATCATTAGAGATCATATCAGTGTGAATGCCTTATTCATAATATCGATATTCATTTACTTCTGTCATGAATGGTCTGTACGGTGGAGTGATACATCTGTGTATATGTCATTGATGATTTCGAAATCAGTGATTCTTTATCGATATTTTGTCAGCATTAAAATACACTCGTCATATTTGGTACGGAATATTAGTTACTCGTGAGGTAAACTTATCAGTGAGAATCGTATTGAATTGCTCTGATCTTTTTGAAATGAACTCGATGAAAACTGCGAAATATTAATTTAATACTGTTCCAGATGGAGATGATCGAGCAAGCTGTGACAGCTTCAACGATGCTGTCACTGCGGATCGATTCAAATCGAAGGTGAAGAATTAAATCATTTATGTGGCGATTTAATTTGTTACTTTGTGGTTTGAAATGACTTGATTATCAATCGGCCTTGTTGATTTCTCGTGATCTGATATGATTTGCCGTATTTTCAGTGAGTATGGTGAGCGATGCTTGGATGGACGTTTTTTTGGTGGATATGTTTTCGATGGATGAAGTTCGGTGGTTGATGACGATCTTCTGGATTCTCGCAATATGCGAAGGATCGTCAGTGTGGAACGTGTCTCATATTGGACCGGCAAGGATACCTTATTGCCAAACATCAAATTCAGTATGAAAAGATATACAACCAAACAACAACAACCGACATGATAGCGCGTGGAAGCGCTGGGTTAGGAGATTGAACTTTATTTTCTTTTCATTAGAACTTGGATAAATAATCCGGAGTTGAACAACTCCTCATTTTTCACTATTTATTTTCACTTCTATTTGAACCTAGAGACCAGGAATAAAATTAAGTCGTGGTCAGTGACCACTTTTTGCATGCTTCATTATTTCATTCTTTAATTGAATTGTAATTGTAAATAATTGTATTGTGAATTTTAGAACGTTTGAATAATATTGTGAATATTTGTAAATGTATAGTAGTAAGTGTTTGTAAATGACTGTTTAAATGAAACCGACTTTTTGAAATTAGTTGACAATACAGTGGTGTAGATATTGTGACGTATTGTTCAATGTTATCGTTGTTAATTGAAATATGTTTCTAAAGATATTAATGATGCATTGTATATATTAACTGGGGGGATTTTTTAGTGATTGTTAATTTAGTTGTTATTATTATTTGCACTATTATTGTATTGTTAATATTGAAACTGCCACTGTATTGTCATGGGCTGAGAAGTTCAGTAGGCGATAGTCTAGTGTTATCAACTAACTTACGAGAGGATCCGCGATTATCTGCTGCCCTTTAGGATGGAATTTTTGATTATTAAATTTATTTATTAATTATAATGTATAGTGTATTGTTTATGTATTGTGTATGTATTATAATGTATAGGCATTGTATGTATAATTTAGTATAATTTTATTTATGCCACAATTTTATTTATTCATTCATTTTGGATATTTATCATTGTTGCCAGCATTGTGAACTTTTTTGTATGGGATGTGGTAGGGCGAAGGAGGGATGCGGCACGTGATGACCCGCTTAACTCTGGAGCCAGAGGTAGGGACTTGGACTGGCCCATTCCACCTAATTGAAAAATTTTTATTCATTTTGTGCACCCCGTCATCCCCTTCGATGTGGACTCTATTACATGTTGGACTCTACCATAGGTACGAGATTAGCACATTTGCTGACAGTTGACTTAGCTTGGCAGTAGCTTGACTTAGCTTGACATTTGACTTAACATTAAAAGTTTGAGCTTGACTGGCCTCGACCTAAACCTGGCTTTCAGCTTCTTATATAAGTTTCGATTGACGTAGACATGAATTGACTAGGCTTTGACTTGACTTGATGAAATGTTAGTTCAACCTCACTGTGAGGCACATTAGCATGCGATTCAGAGGATGTTTAGTTATATACATAACCTGACGCAGTAAGGCTGAGAAACAAGCTCTCGGAACTCATCGCTTTTGAAGATAGAGGTATCACATGAGATAATGCTTAGTTAATTGCGGGAGGAGCTCTGACTGGTATTGTTAATAACTGCACTGGCATATGATAACGAAAAAACTATCCCTCTAAAATGAGTTTCACTAACGTAGGGTATGAATCGCCTTATGAAGTTAGCGGTAGGTCTGGAAAGTTCGCCTGGACCACTCATCCTGTAGAGTCGAGTTACTACATGGGTGACTCGAAGACCTCCTCCCTCGTAATGTTATTTAGTGGCAGTTAAGCTGGGTTGCAATGATAGATTGGGTGTAGCCAATGGTCATATTAAAAATGCAAATTTTGGTTGCGTGGGTGATCCCAACCCGTCGAGCTGCCAACAAGAGGGGCTAGGTTTAGGGAAATGCGACAGGCGTTCCCCGCCTACCGGCAGTCTCGGCGAATCGGGGAGAAACAACTCAAAATATGCTACCGATATTTACCCGAGTATCGCTAGCATTCATTCTTCGGAACATATGACGGGCGTTCCCGGCCCGGGAAAGGCGCCGATTTGACCGGGGATAGGGAATGCGCGTAAGTTGGCCTGGGTAGTGTCTTCGGGCATTTTCTCAGGTAACGGGGGTTCCCGGACCCACCGTGCGCACTTTCCCTTAACAGGGGAGAATTGTCATCGGGTTGGCCATTGGCTGCATACATGAAGTCATTTCACTCCGTTTAAATGTTGCTAAATGCATTATAAGGAGAAATCTCTCAGGTGTTTGTGGTTACTCGCCGAAGCTTATCTATTAGCTAGTGTCATGATGGCATTCATACAATTCTATGATCATATCCTTATGTCCCTTGCCAGTGTAGTTATCATTCATCACTTGTGCTACTAAGATACTCGATAACCTCAAACAATCCATTCGAATGGGATAAGAAGCACTATACCCTCTTCATTTGGGGAAAGGTTTTCAATGAACACCAACTTCCGAAGTTTATCTTCAATAGTTGACCACTTCCGAGAGCTTGAATCTTAGTCTAAAGTTATAGCATTAAAAATAACGTATTAGTTAGTTTGCGGGAGAGCTAACCTCAGATGTTGATAATGGCTGTGCTAGCATATCAAAAGAAGAAAATGTTCCCCAAAAATTGAGTTTCACTAACGTAGGGTATGAATCGCCTTATGAAGTTAGCGGTAGGTCTGGAAAGTTCGCCTGGACCACTCACCTGTAGAGTCGAGTCGCTAAGTGGTGACTCGAAGAACGTGTTACTCGTAGTGCTGTTTGATAACAGCTGGAATAAACTTCCAATGTTATCAAATGTGTTATGAGGAGAAATCTCTCAGGTGTTTGTGGTTACTCGCCGAAGCTTATCTATTAGCTAGTGTCATGATGGCATTCATACACTTTTACGATGCAATCCTTATTTCCCTTGCCAGTGCAGTTATTGTCTTTAATTAGTGCTAATAAGGTAATTGATAAGTCATCGCTTTTGTTTTCAATAACTGACCAGTTTCGAGAGCTTATATCACGAGCTAGGGTTGAATTGGATGATTGTGGTTTGATTTGTGCAGAGGGATTAGAATTTTCTCTTGGATGCTTGCACAGTGTCTTCTCAGAGTTGGAATGTGTCGATGTGCAGGTTATAAAGAAAATTAGTGTTTTTGAAGCAGCATTTTCGGGGTAATATCATGAATTTTTCTCAAGCTTTATTATTGGCGCACCCAGTTGATGACATAGGTAACTGAAAGCCAGGTAGTATTCCTCGGATTGCTCTTATACCTTTCAGAGGAAGCAAGACCTGAGTCAAGCTTTACTTAGCATTAGCATGACTTGAACTCAAACTACTTTTGAGTTGAACCGAAACGATGGCAGCCGACTTGATTAGATTTCGTTTTCAAATTATTCAGTTAGAATTTATCCGTGTCATCCTATTTCGAATTGTCCGATTGGATATGGGCATTGAAATCTCGTATTTATTTGAATATTTGTTTGGTTGTCCCCTTGCTGTTGTTGTTGTTGCTTATGTAATTACTTCTCGTTTTTATTATGTGATTGTTTCGTGCGATCATCGCTGTGCTCATCCCGTCGTTGATCTTATCGTGTTTTTGATGCTGTCACGCCAGGCATAATGGAGGGAAACATTGCTAGGCATTGTTTGGTGGCATTCCATGAGCGAGGTGGAATCGCAAAGTGCATAGGCAGCCTGCTGGAGGCCCCGGGTACAATTCTATGGCACATGTCAGGGTCTGGCTCGAGTTTGATACTCTTGCCTGGAAGTAAGCTCACAACTTTGCCGATATTGGAATAAATTTGAAAATACCAGTGGTGCGTGGCGTGACAGCTGCATAAATGTTTTTCCACGTGTTACCACACATTACACAAGCTATCGGTATCTTCAGTTTTAACGAGTTTAGAATTGTCATGACGGCAGCCATTGTAGTTTAGTGCCTGTAAGTTTATGGTGTGGTTTTATCACGACTGCTTGCATTGTAGTTAGGGAAGAAAAACTTGAAACTGGAAGGGTTTTCGAATTATCGATTTGAGAAGCAATTTTGAAAATGTGCTAGTGCAACATACTGTTAGAGATAAAGCAAAATATTTCAATCATAGATCAGGATCATTTCATGAGAAGATCGTCACACATATCTTAGGGCATAGTGAATGATGTCTGGAACAGTGATTTAGATTGTTTTGAAAAACATGATGGCATGACACTGGATTAGGATAATGGATTCGCTTGAAGGGAAACAGGGTTGTGTAAAACCGTTCTTCAAACATCGTTAGCACAGAGTACGGATGGAGAAGCAACAAGGGATAAAGCATTTATAGTGTGACTAGGATGTTAGGGTGAATCCCGCGATGAGATCAGGAAGCTTGAATGGTCATGAGTGTTTAACAGTTACAGGTTTGCACAGGAAAAGCTGCCGTCTATGACTTCTGCTCAATTTTTCCGTTGTGTATAGTGTGTTATCGTAAAAACCTTCTCGGTTTCTCCTCTGGGAGAGGTTACGTATCAAAATCTTGCATTGTATTTGGTTTGCTGATTTATTGATTTGAGAATTGCAAGGAAACGAGTGATTGCTCTTGCAAACACTATAACAAATTGGTTGGTCTCAGTCGTGTTCAGAAGGAGATTATTTCCATAGATATGAATTGATTAGGTTTGCGATTGATCAGAATTACGTCGATGGTTTGTTATTACAAGGTGATATTATTACAAGGTATTACAAGGCTCATTACTAATGCAAGGTTTTACAAGGTTATTTATAATTACAAGGCTATAATAGTAGTGGACAGTTTGATGCAACGATTCCATTCGCCGATTGCCGTTCAGAATCTTAGAAATTCTCACCACTAATATTATCATTGGTCGTGGCTACTAAAAGTGGATGGGACCAAAATGACGAGAAATTTATGAATGCATGTGCGTAGTCCAGATGGCCTTTCTTTAGCTTGTAAGCACGACAAAGCTTGCATGTTGTGATCCACCGCTTACAACATGAGATTAGATTAAATAATAAATTAGCATGGATCATTCCCCGTCACTCAAACAGATAAATGTGTGTGTGACCGTTTCTGACTTTTCAACCGTTCGTGTCTTTACTCGATTTGTAACGTTTTCGTCAAGTGCGGGCGTGACTAACTACCGTAATTTGTGGGCTTGGCTAGTTACCGTAGTTACGAAGACTCGGAGGTACTACTGCCATTCACCAGTAGAAATGGAGCAATGAAGTGAAGGGTGAAATCACTGCTCTTATAGTTTATGAAATCACTGACTGTGAGATGAAACTAATGCTTCGGACTGTTATATATATATAGGCAGTGATCCTGTTTCCGCGCGAACTGTTACAATCACAATACGGAAACGAGTTTTTTTTAAATCGTATTTCAACTATTAAAGATTGTTTACAGATAATACTACCGTATTCGTCAGTTCAATAAGTTCAACTTGTCATCATCTACCGTTAGAAGTAAGATGATTGATTCCCTTCTGCCTACCTCCAGAAATTCCATTTTATTAGCATGTGAAAAACTATTTCTCTTATTGATACAATTGACTTCTTGAAGTTTCATTTTCTCATTTGTGCAACGCTGACTGAACCAAACCAAATGCAAAATGTTTCATGCATTCAGATGGAACGAATGCATTCAAACATGTTGTTCACATATTTGTTGTTTAAAAATAACAATTGTTTTCTATATATTGACATCAGTATTATCAATATTATCAAGAATGTGACTTTTCTTTAGCAATACACTGAATATGAAATGGAATTTGAGCTTAAACATCAGTAATAGTGTTTGAAATGACAATTTAATCAATTTAAGACCAATAATAAAATATTCACGATAACAATGACAGTAATCACAGCTGAACACTTCAGTTTCTGACAAATTAATCCCTTGATCACTGAGGATCACTTTTCAGATTTTCAATACATCTTTTATTGGCAGTTAATTTATTTCGATGGGAGCATTTGTACAGTTCATGATGTGATTGATATAACGTCACAAGCGTTCATTCGGGAAGCAAACATTCGTTAATGCATTCACATCGAGAAAGTTATTTAATGCATCATCGGACCTCACTCACTCTTCGATTCGATCCAGTTACTATTTCAGCACTCACCATTTTAAGAATTCCGTTCGCCAAAGATTGAAAGTAAAATTCGTCCAATTCGCAACAATGAGTTTAGTTTCATATTTCCATATTTGCACTAATCAGGCAATCGAAAGTTTCATATCCCCTCAATTTCATTCGGTCTCTTTTGTGCAATTCTCATTCAGCTTAAAATCACATTCCAATGCAGAAATTGTTGTTGCCGTTGAAAAATCCTTTGCGACTGATTGATTCGATTTTGTTGTTCCCAATAAGCCAACCAATTCGACTCCCTTTGTATCGCGCAGAAAGACAATCGAAACAATGAAACTGATTAATCCGATCACGACAACAAGAATGTACGGTGCAGCTTTGTAATACGATGACATATAAGCCATCTGAAATTTTGAAATTCGATGTTCACAGAAAATTTCGAAATTAATTTCAATTATCAGTTCGAATGGAATGAATTATTTGAACAATTTTTACAGAAATCATTCGATCTTTGACGAAGCATTTGTTTTGATAAATACTAGAGTAAGACTGGAATATTAATTGAGGATCAGTATAATTCATTAAGTTAACATTACGGTGATGTTAATGTGATCATCACTAATTTACACTATTTTCAAAAATTTGATTGTATTCATCAAACAATCACCTGTGGAGCGATAAGTGCTCCAATTCTTGCCAGTAATGAACACGTTCCCATTCCAATGCTACGAACCTCAGTGGGGAAACTTTCGACAGCGCATAAATAACATGCATCCCAGGTGATTTCAATCAATGAAACACCGACTATATTAATTACGATTACTGAAATTGAAAACTAAATCCATAACCGAACATATCATAATATTAGAAGATCACATCCTAGAATGAACGTACTTGCAAATAACAATTATCCTTGTTGGCTTTAATGAATTAGTCACTTCCACAGCGTACCATTAATATTGTGGATATCATTATGTATTATATGATGATCATAATGCTCGTGTAGCAACATCCATCAGACCTTGTGGTGTCTGATGCAATAAGTGCCCGTTGAATTTTGGAATAAGCGAATCGAGAACATATATTGCCTGCTTTCGTCATCATTTTTTCCCCGAGTTTTCGTAATCAAAACCAATCAACTTGATATTGTAATTTGTTCAACATCTTCATAAATGTTGTCAATCAAAATAAGAAAAATCTGTGGCATACTTGCAATGTCAGTTGGTGAGTTGCTTTTTTCTTCGCATTTTGCTGATTCACCAAATATCATGATGAACATAATGCTGGCGTAGCAACATACCATTAGACCTTGTGGTATCTGATGCAGTAAACGCCTACTGAATTTTGGAATAAGCGAATCGAGAATATAGATTGCCTACAACAACTATTGCATGGTGAGTGTATGATAGTATCAGAGGAAAATGTGCTTCTAACACTAACATGTAATCCTAAGCATATTTATTCTAAAACTTTCGACACTTATCATTGTTTTCCATTTTTACTAGAACATGCAATCATGAAAATGGCAACGGTGCAAACGATAACTGCAGAAATGAAATAATAAACTATAGCGTCAGTACAAACGTCTCACTGAGAATATGACATGCACATGGAATTTTTCATTGTAGCAGGAATCAAAGTCAGATGGAATTTTGAAAAATGACGTTTAGAACGCAGACATACACACAAGCATCGGCAACAAGTGCCAACTCACAATTTTGGAGAATGCAATCGCAAGGCTCATGATGAACTGATTCAAGTAGAAATTACCACCAAGATTGCCTGAATTTAAATCGCTTCCAAATGCGCTCAGACTGCAATGAAAATTAATTGGTTCATCGTGTTCGTTTTTGTTAATCGAAAAGTCAAACTGATATCGATGTGAATCGAGGCAATGCACTTTTCGTCGTCCGTTCTCGGCAACATTTAAGGATCGATTCTATGCAATTTCAAACAAATAATCCATAAAAATGTCGGTGATACGTCAAATTCTTTGATGGATCAGCAATACGCTCAAAGTAAGGCGTCACCTGGTCGCAAACCACAGAACGCACATAACAACAGTTCGAGATGCAAGTTGACGATTCGATAAGAGATTCATTATTGTGTAAACGCGTTTATCCGCACTTTCGAATTCGGCTCTCAAATGTTCAGCACTAATTGTTTCAGTATCTGCAGTTAGGCGATTTTCATGATTCAGTGAGTGCATCGCTTCGTGAATTGGCACTAGTGAATAAAATTTCAATTTCGCTAGTATTCAGTCAGAGTATTTCTTGACAAACCGTTTTGTTTCCTCTTACTCAAGTGCGAAAATATGAAAATTTCTCGTCGTAACGCAGTACGCAGGAAGAGACTTCAAGAAGCTGTTCCTTTGTTATTTTGACTTGTTTCACCGACATTCTCCAGAAAGTTACGTGTCAACAAAATGATTTCGGCTTATTGGGTGAACTAGAACAATTAATTCTGAATGTACAACCTTGTTGACCGCTAATCCAATTGACCCGCTTGTATGCACGTTCTGCGTCCTCAAATCGCTGTTTCGACGTGTACCATTTAGGAGTCTCGGGTAGAAGAAATGCAATGATGGGAATGAGGGGGGATATGAGCGCAGACGTCACGATACTTGCCACTCTCCAGTGTGGTAATAAGAAGCAGACAAGAGTGAAAATGAGTCTCGCGTAACCCTTAAACATTTCTCACTATCCAATGATGCGCTTTATACATATATTGTAATTAACTTTCAAGAAGGATCACGAAAAAATGTTCGGTTAAACAATCACAGTAATGTTTCTCAACGATAATCAATGAAGTATGATATCCTTCACAGTCAATCAATCCACAGAACAAGGATGTTTTATCATTGGTCCAATCAATTCGATCTGTTTGAAACGAAATTCTTCAACAATGACCCCACTTCGGGAACATTTTTGTGACCGTTCTAAAGATGCAAATCCACGAACCCAGTTGAAGAAGGATCTGAGAAAGACACGTTGTTCAGGTAGAATCAGTTCGAGGACATAAGTATAGAACACAACTAATACACATGCAATTGAAGTACCAACAAAGAAACGAAGTACCGCAAACATTTGCCATGAAACTGATAGACCTGAAATTCACAATTGATTCTGAATGATTCTTTATATCTATTTGAATTCACTGACGATTTGGAATCACAATTTTCAGGCCCAGTGTCAAATTTATGCTGCTGTAGTCCATGATAGCAAATCACAGCGGTTCCCACCAGCTTTCGAAACAGTTTCTCATAGTCAGCTCATGGCTGAACACTGTTTTACTTATGCTTTTATTCTATAATATCCCAAATAATATCGCGGTCTTACCACCTACGATACCGCAGATCATTCCTACTGTAATACCAAATAACGAGACTGCTTTTCGACCGAAATAATCGCCTAAGTGTCCATACGTTATTGTACCACACAGAACTCCAATGAACTGAAGTGTACTCACCTGGAACGTGTGTTATTAGTCTATTGCATCTGAGTCGTGCTCTTTTGAATTATTCATCAAAACCAACGAGCATTGCAATTTTGATGCATACGTAAATCAGCGAGGAATTCGTTGTTGAGTTTAGGTTGAGCGATTTTAGGTTGAGCGAAATAAGATTACTTCATAAGATATTCACTCCCGATATACTGCATCCGAAGTGACAGTCCAAAATTGGAAATTGTTCTGGGTTTTAATTGAAGTTATGGTTTCAAATTAAGCTCACACCAGCTCGATACCGAGGCTTGATTGCCTAAAAATTTAAAAAAGTGAAAAAATGATACCAGGGTTGACGAATATGACTGCTGACCACAATAGAGACCAAAATATTCAACAATGCCGTGGAAATCCACGTGCAACAACGAAATATTATGGCACTTCTGAAGGAGCACGCATTGTTCACTGTGGATTGGCATGCAGTCATCTGATGAAATATTCCATACGCCTGCACCTAAATTATAGCAATGTTCACTGAATTGTTTGAACGTTATAAGGTGGCCTTAACCAATATGTTTGCAGCAAAAACAATGCTGATAAGAGTCTAAATTAAACTAAAACTGGAACATAAAGCTTTTTGCTTCCAGGTGTTTGGCGTTTATCTTACTGAGCCATGATCAGTTAAACTGCAAATAATTTTGCAGAACAACTTTTGAGTAGGTGCATATAGCTGTGACGAGAATAAACTTCAAATCGACAATAAGTGTTCGTTATCGCTGTGAAAACATGACATAATACATACTTTGGAGCGGATTAATTTCTTTTGTTGCAAACACAAAGAATATTGTGAGTGTCATTTACATTCACAATACAACGGCCAGCAATGGTAAACGACCGAAGTTCGGTGGATTATTGATCATCTTCGACTAGGATGCTTCTTCGGTTTGAAGTACTTTTAATTCTTCGGTTTGAAGTACTTTTAATAGGAGAGTGAAAGAATTTTGATTCTCTCAATGGTAATCGATTTTCGAAATAAATTCAATCAGTTTTCAACCGATGCAGGTTGGGTTTCAGCTGTCATCACTTTTGATTGCTCGCTTCATCTCAAAATTGGTCTGCTTTGGAACGATGAACTCGATTATGGGCTTGCAACGTAGATGAGAAGCAAGAGTATTAGATCCGATGTGAAGCTATAAAACAACTTGCATGTAACATACCATAGGTGTCATCACATTTACGGTTTGGGTAATAATCGTAAAAGATTGGAAATATTTGCTGAGCGCAGAATAAGAGTGCGATTTGCCATAATATGAACATCAGTATATGAAAACGATTCGCGTTCAATCTCGCAAAATCCGCCATTTCCAAAAGCTAAATTCTGCAACATCTAAAACTTTAATTTCGCAAATTCACTTTGGCTTGATTCAATGAAAAACGCTGACAATATTCTAGTTTTAGTTCGTTTTAGACACATATCGGCACTGTCAATGTACTCAAATCATTCTAGGATTTACTTATTTGGAGGCGTTTCGCATCACCGTTGACTTGAGTCGAACCAGCGGCTAGAGCCTAATATTTGGTGAAGCTCCCTACGCACTCAGGAACGTAGGCTGATTTTATTGTCACAAATGGGGAGGGAGCTTAATTCTGTTGTTACGTGGAGTGCTTCGGTACCACTCACAAATTGGTAACGTCAAGCACTGCAGAAAGTCGGAGAATTGACCTTGGTTTTATAGGGCTCAGCTTTCTGATAGCCCCATGGTTCTGTCTGAAACCGAATGAGACACGTTCAAGCAGAATTCTTGAAAATGAGAACGTTACTAATGAAACTGGCAGAAAACGGAACGAATATGATGGAAGAGACGAAATCTATATAACCCAACAACGAACAGTTACTACATTTCACCTTTCTGTACATGGCAAGCAAGTGACTATTTTATCATGTTCGGGTGTGCAATATGATGCAGTGTTATCATTGCACTAACTGATAACATCGTATGTCACTAATCTCTTTCCATTAAATCTTTGATAAGAGTTGTACATGTCAAGAAAAAGCCGTACAACAAAATTGATGCTTTGTGCTTTCATCATGATTTTAAATATAGTAAAACAAAGATTAAAACGTCAGTTTGATGTCATTTCAACATAGCTGCATAATACACCGCCAAGTGAACATAATGCAATGGCAATTGCGTCTTTCTGTTTCTTACTAATCACCATCGTTATAATAGTGATCAGTGACCACTTATCGTTAGATCGCTTTTATTATAGCATTTATATCAGTACGGAACGATCAACTGATTTTGAAGTTTATAAGAGCTCAGTGCAATTCTGATTGCGTCCTTACAGAGAGATCCGTAGCACTACCATCAGACTAAGTTCAGCATTCATCACTTCCGAGCATGTAACGTTTTTTTGGAGTGAACACTCAACGGGAGCTGGGTCGAACAGTAAAAAATTCATCGCTTACCAAATCACCTGAGTGTTTCTTGACATTATTGATAAGTCAAAAGACTGACTGAAAATTCCATTCTTTCTCACAAAGAATATCTCTCCTTCAAACCCGGTCTTACTCTGTGACCTTATCGGGAATATCGTCAACTTTGTCATCCACTCGGACCTGTCTGAATACTATAAAATCACTTAGCATAGGAGGAGTGACTGTAAGATGGGAATGCGTTTCGGTACAAGTACTTATTGGACAAGAATTTCATTAATATTCATAACAAATACATCTTCATACACTAAAAATACAAACCTAATCGAAGGCATAATAAGACAACATCAAGCCTGATTTTTTAGTCAACGTTATAATGACCACTGTTTTGAGCTCAGCTAAACTATTGTAATATAACTCAAATACCACCCATGGTCACTTCAGAACCATTGAAGTTTTGAAGATGTTCCCCCCCCCCAAAAAAAAAAAGTTTGTGCCCTCTATCTGAAGTATGAAATTTCTGATTTTCAGCTGAAACGAATACCGGAAGAACACTCTAAAAAAGTCTCATCAAGAACAGTAACAATCAAATCTGTAAGGCGTAAGCCGTACGAGAATGCGACACCCGTGCCTTCCGAAAGAACCCACAAAATTATCGCTGATTTCCAATGTTGCAATGAAACATAAAATTTTTGGTCGCTCAAAGCGGTAGTTCAAATAGAATAACGTTGAATGACCCTATTAATCCAATCACTATACATTACCAAACACAAACAACAAAAACTCCTTAAAGGAAAACAAAAGACTGCTCGAAAATGATACCAGTAGTTGAACTACTAATTAGTTGGAAGAGAAAGTTGTTAATAAAATTATTTTATGAATCAAGAGTAATCTGAAGAAATCCCAAACGTTGTTATTATCTCGTTTCCGGAAAGCCCTACTCTAAAAGAACAACAGTCAAGGTACTAAAGGCACAAAACACTAAAGGTACTCAGTTGAGCTTGACTATTTGTGAAGCTTACAACATATAACACTACATTTTCACCTTGTATGCCCTCTAACACACCTCCATCTGCTGGAAGTTCCTCACAGAAAGCAGAAGGCACCCAGTGAGGACGATTCATCAAACAACAAATTTTAGCATCATAAAAATAATGAACGAGTTGAATGCCAAGATACTTCTTAAAAGACGGTTCCCAGATTGCTGCTCGAGACATGTTTACAGGACACTGACAGTAAGTCATAATCAATCATTAAGTAACAAATGATTGCACGTGCAGAGAAGTTTTGAAGTCTCTTTCGAAATCTGAGTTTGTATTCGGTAAAACAATTAGTAAATCTATCATCGCATTGATCAGCTAGTTAATCTTCTTGCAATTTGCATGAGTTCGACGTAGGACTGCATCCAGGATATTCGTGCAGATTCGGATTGCTCAAATCACCACGAGTACCTTCCTCATCTCTGTTCGGATACACTGACAATGGCGGTCCAAAATTTTTCACACATGCACATCTGAAAATATGTTGACAGTAGATGACGAAATACTGACAATGGATTTGAATTGCAAATTTCCCAACGTTCTATACACAAAAAAGGACGATAAGGAGGAGTAGGTGCAAAGTACCAATGAAGGCTTGTTTGGAATTGACTCAGATCTTAAGGTCAAGCTTGTTATAGCAAAAGCAGCGACGATAATAGGATAGAAACATACCGTGATGTTTTCGCACCAGGATTGAATAATTTCCGCGGAACACCAACCCATTCTCGGTGAATACCACCACTGGAAATAAGTCACGAATATTATGCCGGCATAAATCATTCACATTCTTGAATGGAGCAATGTAGATAATGGAAATACCAGAACATGATCAAAATTTCGGCAAGCAATCAAAACCCTACATGCATACCTTTTGCTCGTACACCAAACTCTACCTCCAGAGTCTTTATGCCATTCAGAGTTACACGGTGGAAACACTTCACTTTCCTTGGTTTGAGCAGCCTTCCACAACTTTGCATCCTCCATCATTCCCAACACCTCCTTGAATGATACACTACAACAAGCTCCCCCTCAACCAGCAATCGAAAGGCACCTATGCCACCGCGATTGTCTACTTTAATTCCCCCAAACAGAGAAGATGCTAGCACATCAAAAACATCGAAACACCACATAAGGCAGATGGTCTCCTGATTTCACGTTCAGCTCTTATAAACGCTCAAAAATGCTTTTAACAGACTTATGAAATGGTGATTTCGTGGAAGTGCATGAAAAATGAATCCTTTGAATTGTGACAACCACCTTACCCTCAATCGTTGTGTTGCTTGACCATGACTGTCGTAATATGTTCCTTGCAGCAAACCAATCAGTTCATACTCCTTCTCATAAAAATTACTCCACTCTTTAATGCCAAGTATATCTTGATGTGACAGCCCCGAAACATCGTCCGTTAAGCCTTCATCACTGAAATCGCCCGTTACAAAAGCGCGTGTTGCGTCTTTACCTGCAGATATATTCAAATTCAGCAAATGTGCGCAAATACTTTCACATTAGTCTACAATCTCTTTTCAATAAAACAACCCAACAAACTTACGCGGAATATACATTAATGAGAAGAACCGAAAAGTCGGCTGCAGTACAAAACTAAGCATTAATTATTTACTGAAACAATTTTGACTGTTTTGAACAGCTTTTGATTGAACGGTTGCATTCGAATGTCAATATCTCCAGAAATTAAACAATACATATAACCAAGTTCATGACAAAGTACGTGTGACCAAATTCATGCCATAGTTGTCGGTAATCAAAGGCATGAATTGCGGACTGAGTTACTATCGCTCATCAAAACAGCTAAATCATACGTTTAAATGCAATGTCCATGGTCATTAACCAAACATTTCTCACCAGCTCAAAACTTGATTCATTCATTTTAGTACCCTTCAATATCAGTGTATATCTAACCTGCAAAGAAATGATACCCTCCTCCGGGCGCGTAATGTTTATGACCTCGTTGAACGTTGTACACACGTCCCAAAAGGGCCAAATAAACATCTTTCGATGGCCGCGAACCATCGAACAACGCCAATTGCTCCCTGAAAAAGCACTCTATTTGTGAAGGTGTTTTCTGCACTGCCGACCCCTTTGTTCGTGTCATATCTTGAAAAAAGCTTATCACTATGCACGCCATACTCCATTAAAAATGAATCATATCTAATTTCAACACACTTTCATAATCACATTCGATAAAATGTGAGCAGAACATACCAAAGCTGAGTCATTTATCATTTTGTCTCAAATCACAAATTTGCATTACTTCCTAACTCTATGGCTCGAAACAGTTAGTGTTCTACTACTTACTAGCGGGTCATCAAACAATCAGGAATAAAAGTGAAAATACCTGGAAAAAACAGGAAGATAACTGACATCGTCACCCAAATCCAGCTTCTTCTCATTTATTGCTTCTTTCGGCTTTGAGATTTTCTTTCGTGGACGCTGAACGTCCTCGTTTTCAGTTGGTTCATTCACACTCACAACAGACTTTACCGTATCAATAGCACTTTTCGCTACTGGTACCTAGAAGACATTTGCTTCGATTCAACTAAGATCGAATTATCCAACTACACATTCACTTCTGAACATCTGCAGATTTTGAATGGATTCGTTCCTATGCTCATTTGTGAAATGAGACAAGGTTATTTACAGCGAAGAACGAACTGAATAACAGATATGGCATGACCTTCTTACGTTCAGCTCAAGAATTTTCATTTCAACCCACCCTATGTTTTCAACCGTTATGTTCCAAACTGAACCATGTCTTCTCGAGAAGATAGGCTGAATGAAAAGAAGAAGGAACAACTGGAATTTTCATTGAACTTATAAAAACCAGGAAAATACGCAAGTTGGGAAGTTTTTGTTTGTAACATTTCTGGATGCGACAACTCGTAGTTCGTCGTCTTTCTATATGTGATTTCATGAGATGTTTGCTGTAAAGTGAACAATTTAATATTAGTGCTAAATCAATATCAGATGAACTTCCGATCAGTCTAATGTAAGCACGTCAATATCAAACATGGTGAATAACTCAAAACTTTACACAAAAACTGATCCACTAAATTTGACGACACAGAACTCGCACTAACTTCTTCAACTTTTTCAATGAGCCAGTCGAAGACAGGCCGAATTAATCGTCCCGCCTCTACATCGTAATATGCAAATAAAAATGACACAAACGCAGCCTGAAAATGCGAAGTTTTAGTTCCATACTCGATCACCCCTTATTTGACTGCTTCATTAACAGTCATTTTGCACTTAAAAATCCTAACCTTTAACGCCTAAAGCATAGTGAACTACTGCTCAAAATGTTCAGCATTCATATGTAAAATGTGCAGTATTTCAAAAGGTATTGAAGAAAGCACCAATAAACGAAAACGTTTTTGAGAATAAAAGTGTTTGATGATGTGACAAAACGATGCGTTGTGGTGTGAGAAGGCACACTTTGAAATAAAAATTCTGAACGCACCGATGAGCTGATCAATTAAGAATAACTTACCTGTAAAGCACAATAAACTAGTACTTTCGTATAGAGCGGTGGAGAAGGGCTTATCTTAGCGCTCATATCGGTGCTATAAGCTCAGAACACCACAACACCTTACCACTCGAGAACGTTGATCAATTATATCTGTTTACCT
Source organism: Anisakis pegreffii (assembly GCA_035041965.1). Lineage (NCBI taxonomy): Eukaryota > Metazoa > Nematoda > Chromadorea > Rhabditida > Anisakidae > Anisakis > Anisakis pegreffii. The sequence goes on along the minus strand of JAPYMA010001681.1, from coordinate 23,678 downwards.
TGACTTAACTTTTTCAAAATCAATGATCGATAACTTTCCACAAATCTAAACAAGTTTCAATTACTAACACATTTCTCAACATGAAAAAAACAACTGTTCATCTCAAGAAACCAGCACTGCATTATTATTGTTATTATGATTGGTAGGCGCTATCAACACGATGAGGATGTTAATGAAAGTTCGCCGAAGTATTCGCCACAGCTCATGGTTAAATCTCAGCTGTGAGCTTTTTTGCACGTGAACACTATCGGCATTCAGCTCGCTGATCACTATATTTACAAACTCAACTTCTTGTCATTCCCGTGCTCTGCTGCTTCATAAAGGTTTCGCAGTATTCACAATCATCAGTCACCCAACTCGTTCCATTACAATTGAATTATCATCCAATAGCTCGCGCGGCTGCTTGCAAATCGATTTCCTGAACTCACAATATGCAGAGAATTAGAGAAGAAATCTTGCGTTGTTAGTAGAACAAGGGCGAGTATTCTCCATCAACGATTCGCTCTAACCAGTTTTCATATCGGTGATTTCCAGTGATTCTATTCCGTTATGGCCGGCCAAACTGCTTGACCGAATGGTGATGGATATTTAGCTCCCTACCTTTACAACGTAGTACCCGTTATTGAACTGCCCATAGTTCGTTTCGGTTCGATTTGAACAGTGCGAACTCGTGCTCACTGTTTTGTGTGGGTGTTATGTAAATTATATTTATTGTTTTATTTAATGGTACTTTGCTTTATTTTATTTTAATCTAACTGTCTAGTTAAGACAAACATCCGAAATAAGCGCTCAGCTTAGCATCATTCCGAATAATACATCTCGACATTAGACAATCCTTTTCTTTAGATTGAAGATACGATCTTGTAGTTAGCGTATTCTATGAAAGAGGTCGACTATTCACCAGCCCCAAATAAAGTCTTGCCCTTGCATTCTGCCGTGGTTCATCATGGGGCTTAACCTAAGGTTTACCGAGATCCACCCGAGCTCATTATGAAGCTTAAGCCCTACTCCACCCCGTCGTAATTTCAGGTGAAGAGAATTGCTTCAATGGCTACTCGTGTGTTACGCGAGACCACCAATGGAATCACCAACGATAGTCCTTTCTTACTAATGCAAAACGCTTACTCATTTCACCTAGGCACTATATGTGACCACATCAGAACATATGAAAATTACACAGTGTAAGTTCAGATCTTGAGTTATCATGTCAACCTTTTGTGATATGTGCAAAGTGGTGAACATGCGTCTGCATTGCTCAAATCAAATGAAACGAACCAGTAGGGTTAAATGACCGGATACTGCTCTGTAAGGGGACTGCTTGGTAGACCCTGGCAGAACGATCAACGTTATGTCACGCACAAAGATAGACGCAATTCAACGGCTGGTAATTGGTAATGAAATGTGTGAACAAGAAGACTACAAATAGCATATTTCTTTTTATTTTGCGACAATAAAAACATTATGAAACGATAACATAGAATACGACAGGGTTGAGTCGAGGATTCCCGAGAGAATATTTTCGGAGAATCCGAACACTCGTGTGAATTTCTTCTTGGTGGTGGGGGGGGGGGGGCACGACCCTGAACTTCACTCTCAGAGCCCTCCGAGCCCGATTTCGCCCCCGACCAAACCCTAGAATGTGATAACATCGAATGGAAGGAAGATGAACATTATACACATCACAGAATGACAAATAGAATGCGGGTGATATTGCACAACAACATCAAATTACAAACACACAACGTAATCAATCTTTATCTCCAGCCATCTTCTTCGGCAACAATACGGCATGAATATTCGGTAAGACGCCGCCTGTAATGCGCACATGTTATACGACATAAAACGAACCCCTATTCTGCTTATGCTCGATAATGTTTTCTAATAGTACTCGGTTTTGAGCAAAATTATGTTCAGATGGATTTATTATATGTGAACATATTGCGATAAAGACAATCCAATCGCATTTACTATCCAATAGTGGTTCGAAAAATCAAAATAAATTACAATCCAATAACGCTCGGTTGAAATAAACTATTGAAACTGCAAAAGATTCACGATCAGAACCAATGAAAACATTCCATAAAGGAGATGGGAACTAACCTTGCGCAATGGTGACTCCAGCGAGAAGTTTGTTCAATTCTTCATCGTTGCGAACAGCTAATTGCAAATGTCGTGGATTGATTCGACTCTTCTTGTTATCACGCGCTGCATTCCCCGCCAACTCTAGCACTTCTGCTGCCAAATATTCCAATACTGCGGCCAGATAGACTGGAGCACCAGCTCCAACTCGCTCCGCATAATTACCCTGCAATTAAGTTATGAGATTGGAATGACCACTGCTTTTGCAGTCATCAGTATAATGGTAACCGATGCGGATTGGCTGCTTGGGATGCACAATTTAGTGAACAAGTCATAACATTACACTTGCACGCTGCACCAGATGGTTAGCAGAAGTTGGGTTGGAAAGATTTGAAGCGATTCAGTACGACCTGAGTTTAGAATCAATTCTTAAAATTTTTGAATACGTCTGAAACCTGGAAATGAATAACCTCTGAGGTATGGATGTGAGTTTTACGATGGAGCAACCTTAAAAGAAAAACGAACCTTCCGAAGAAGTCGATGAATCCTACCAACCGGAAATTGCAAGCCAGCCCTACTCGAGCGAGTTTTGGCCTTTGCAGACGACTTTGCTTTACCTCCTTTACCACGACCAGACATATTTGCTGATGCTCGGAAACAATTGAGAATGCGAAACCGAACCTCACAAGAAGGAACCAAACACCTCGGAAGCAAATGCACGAACACACTAGACACCTCACCGACCAGATCAATAGACTATATATACCCAGAAGTGAGCGCAATAACTCCGCCTCTTAAATGCGCTCAGCAAAACGTATAAATAGATTGACTGACTTTCGGCACTATGTATTCTCAGCATTCTTTTGTTTGTCGTTCGTGGATTTCTCGCGCAGTTGCGGTAGGTTGTACCAGTGGTCATGCCGCCGAAGCCATCGCCAAAGGGAGCCAAGAAGGCAGCCAAGTCCCAGAAGGTATTTTGTTTTAATCGAATTTTTGTAGTCGCTTTAATGCTTGATTTCTGTTAATCTGTAAAATGTAGAATCACTCTTAAGTTAGTCTCGTGGTACGAAAGAATGAAAGTAATTGTATGTAGCTGAATTAACAAGTGGTGTTTCTGCTCATCAGGTGAATTTATGATGAATTATTCTGAGAAGAACGTATCTGTAATGAAAATATAGCACATAAAAGCCGCTTAATAATTTTCATCAGTTGAGCTGTGCTGTGTTACAGCACTTTGGTAGGCATAAATTTATTGGTGTAGAGTTGATTGTGTGAATAGATGATTAATGAAACAAACAGTTTTATAGATGCGTTCGGTGGATAAGAAGCGAAGGAATCGAAAAGAGTCGTACAGTGTTTATATTTACCGTGTCTTGAAACAGGTCAGTTGGAAGTTGTTAATTGTCATGGCTTCATTACAATGCCGTACCATTCTTTAGTTCGCATTCCGTTGATGCAAACTGCGATAACCGAGTATTTTGACGAGTGGTTTAACGAACCGAATGAACAATTCTTTATCGGAATTTGAAGAGAACGAGGGTAAGAATGAGTATAAATAGTGGAATTTTAGGTGCACCCGGACACTGGAATTTCGTCCAAGGCGATGTCAATAATGAATTCGTTCGTCAACGATGTTTTCGAACGTATAGCCGCTGAAGCAAGTCGCCTTGCTCAATATAACAAACGCTCAACGATCTCATCGCGTGAAATTCAAACTGCGGTTAGTTGTTTCACTTATTTTTAAATGTAACAAACATAAATTCAACGCATGCGTTTTCGACTGGAACTTATGTTAGCAATGGTAATTGCGCACAGATGTTGATTTGCTGGTGTTGATTCATTAATTGGGCTTGATCGGTGATCACGAGAGGTATTTTCAGTGGGTTTGTAAAGCAGCAAACATTTGAAATTTTTGTCTTTCATGTAGCTTTTGTTGTTTTCATGACTGATTTTAGGTTCGTCTTATTCTGCCGGGTGAGTTGGCGAAACACGCCGTATCGGAAGGCACGAAGGCAGTAACCAAGTACACCAGCTCAAAGTGATTGTTGTGTCGTCATTCGTATGTACATGTGTCTTGTTTCAACTGCCGTTGTGCTACTCGTGCTCTTCCAGAATTATCCATAAATTACATTCATCTACGTCAATGCTATTCCCAGATGTTGTTCATCGCATATCTTGTATCTGATTGAGATTTCTTGAATTATACGATAAAAACTTTGGTCATAAAAATCATTTGGTCTGTTGGAATTATTTCATTGCGTAATTGGAGTGGACGAAAATTTTATTCAGTTGTGGTTCTCGATTAGCAGATCTCTTGAAATGAAGCCATTGTAAAGAGCATTCACTGTTGGGAAACTGATAGTGATTCGAAAAATGAAGGGATTCTGGGTATCGTGTTATTCACCGCATTACTAGCCTCATGTAAGAAAAAATGGAGTGCTCAAGGTCGTTGGTGTTGTCGTGTTCACTTTATTTTCATTATGATATCCTCATCCTTAACAATATCATTCAGTACTGTGCATCAGCTGATTCTCTTGTCATGTATATTTTGCAAGATTAAATGAGATCGTTCTTCCACTTGTTTTTCTTTTCACTCCACAACCAAATACGAAGTGTCGGTAGTCAGCAAATCTATGGTAATAACAGACGTTACACTGTGGATTGACCATAATCTAGCAGAACCTAAGTCCGATGGATTTCAACATTCATCAGGTACGCAATGAGATAATCTGTAATTGTTGAGTTTCTTTGGAAATCTGACCAAATTTGCTTGACTGCGAATCATTACTTGGAAAATGGTTATGCAAAGATGTTTGGAGATTTGAGTGGAACGTTTCCGACCTGATGGTTATGCAAAGATGTGTTGTACTTAACGCTCGAGTGTTTGATGACCTTAAAGGTGTTCACCTGAGAATTCAAAATTCAAGTGACGTTGAGAGCAGCGAGGTTTATTCCTTCTAAGGGGAGAAGACGACTTTTAGTAGATTGCATTTGTTAAGTTCACGTTCCTTATCCATCGTAAAGCACCGCATTTCCCGGACTATAAAGCGCACTTAAAAGCCTTTAATTTTCTCGACAAACAATAATGCGCCTTTTAACTTGGAGCGCCTTATATATGGATGAATTCTGGTTACTGGCCTCGATGGTCACTGACCTGTTTTGTTTCCCTTAATGCGCCTTATAGTCCAGTACGCTTTAAATAAGAAAAAAGTTCGAAAATAGGTTATCCATTGACAGTGCGCCCTATAGTGCGGAAAATATGGCAATTTATAACAGTAATAATTTTTGGCTGCCAAATCGAATAAGCCTATTGATGTGACTGACTACATGAATACCGATCGATGGAGCTTTCGAATATTTCCGTCAACTTATGTCTTCAGTTGGATCGCCTTCGACTGACTAACCGAACCGTTTGAGAGGAGGTTTTGTAATGAGATTCTGTATTGTTCAGGTAGCTGATTACATTCATGGTGTTTCGAGCGATGAAAACAACACGTTTTAATAAGAGAAAAAAGAATGTCTTTATTTGGCAGTCGTTGTCAGTGATATATATCACTTGTGCTATTCCGCTTTCCTCCAGACAATTTCAGTAGCGTAAAACAATCGCTGTAAAAACCATTACGAACAAGGTCTGAAAATAGTTCACTTCTTTATAAACATCAATAAATTTCAATTCCAATCGTTTTAACTTTTAAAACTTCACTTCAGAGCACTTACTTCCATTATTTACCGGTGATCCTCGACGATCATCGGGAATCTGGGTCAGTATTTAATTTTTCATCAGACCTTATTCTACAGAAAGGATCATTCAGAAGCTGCTTCATTTATCAAAGAAGTGATTCTTCTACAGACAAACCACAACTTGTGAATGCCTGCATTGTGCCAATTCAGAATGGCTGATCGTGACAACAGGTTATGTCTCCAATAACGTTGCCTCGCAATGACTGGGCAGTAACACAATTCACGTACCTTAATTATGAAATGTCTGTCAATCAATGCAATTTCGAAGAACATTATACCCAACCCACGTCTGTGTAGATGATTGATGTATGCAATTGCCAACGAATACGTCTGCAAAGGATATTGATGAGACAGACGTAAACTATTCAAAGATTCTCATGAAATTTGCCAATTTCGGAACATTCGTTGACTTTCATGAGGCTCCTGGAGGCAATTGAAACGTGGAAATAATGGATTGACTTTCGTGGAGATGATTTATCGCCTTTGCGATGTTCAATTCAACGAGAGTGCGACATTAAAGACGTTTGTGTTCTTTTGAAGAAATGAGTGGTTTTGCATGCAAAGTTTCATGCTGATTTGTTGCTAGACGTCAAAATGTAAATTCAGCAAATATATTCAGCGTGGATAAACAAGCAAATGAATGAACCTGTTCGTGAAGTATTCGATCACTTGCAATCAATGCAATCATTGAATGTCGCATCCTAGTTGAATGAAATCGAACGAGCAACGACACTATCACTAGAGCGATTATCGTCAGAATCGTTAATAATAAGAGCACAAATCCGAATGTCAACTCAAATACTCGTTGAATTTCGATTGAGCTTTCAAATTGTTGCAAAATGCTGCGAACTGATGGCACGGATATCCATATGAATGCTAATGATGCAAACGATGTCATCAGATGAACACTCATCCATAAACTGAAATGTTGATGTGGATGGAAGAAGGGCGAGTTCGAGGTTAACTGTTTTGTTTCGGCCGGGACTTGCGCTATGTCAATCTCGAGTAACTAACGAATTCCCTGAATGAGCCATAAAATAAAAAAACTAAATTAGGATTAGATGAAAAGTTTTGTGGTGATGAGGAATTTTTGAAGAAAGGTGTTGCATGCTCATTGCTCACGGGCCTAGGAGGAATTCTCGAGCCGCTCATAGCAACGCTCATCAATCATGCATTTCTGGCCTGCTCACTTATTGCTCTCGCTCGTGCTCATGAACCCATCCAGTTCGGAATGAGGTGGTCTCATCCGGAAAATGTTTACAGATTCGACTAAACTTCAGTTCATCAACATTTAACTATGGATGTTACCTCAGGGATCTCTGGTAAAGATTGAAGGTATTGCCGAGTTTCCAATGTGCTGAAACGTAATGTTTTGCGACTGGCAGTTGATAGGTGTTAACGTCCTCCATGAAGTCATCATTCAGCGATTTATACTCAGCCGATATGATACCCGTGAATGTTGCAATTTGAGCGTATGCAGCCGGGAACGATATCGATAAATACACAAAAACACAAAGCCGTGCCCATTTCAAATATATCTGCTGATAGTGGTGTTCGGATTGCTGATGTTGATCTACTGATGCTGATGAGTGAATCGTGAACAATTGAACGACAGTAAAGCATACCAACAGTAAACTCAATATACATCCACACAGCATCGATGCCACCTAATAAAATTAAATCTTTTCAATCAGTGACAACACTTAGTATTACTTCAGTCTTTACAGTGAATGCTGGTTCTTGGTTCTTTGAATGCTGTTTCTTCAGCAGATATTCGATGATGTTTTCGTTGCTTTTTTTAAGCGGATTCGTATTCTAAAGGTCAAGCTGAGCTTGAATGAAAGGTTCCTCCGAACAACGGTTCGATATTCACGGAGACGAGCAAAATAATGCTATCATCCATTTTCTGTTGATATTTGCTGTTCTTACGGGATGTTTCTTTGTTTTACCAATTGTACACTCAATGGAAATTTCACTCCGATAAATACGCCATCAGTAAGATGAATGAATGATGTAGCACATAGAAACTTTCTTTTTGAATCATTACGAAGTTTTTGTTAAGAAACAGTCCAAATGATATTTTGCTGAATGATGCAAACAATAATCGAAAATGAAATGACAGCATTTGAACGGAGAGCACAAACTTGAATATTGTTCAGTGTGTTACGTCTTCTGAGCACACCAATGCCAGTTGACGATGAGTTTAGTGATCGACGTATTGCTTCGGCGACGTTTTGTCGATCCCAATAAATCAGAAACAACAGATTCGCGAATCCCTGAGCTTGAAACATCGTCAGAACTAACGATGAAGATGCCCTACAATATTGGCATTGATCATAATTAAGTTTCATTCAAACATTCAGATTTCGAAATCGAATATGAATTATGCAATGAACTAAGCAATGGTGCTCACTATACAATTAGAAACTCGTTTGTGATGCTGTTCTTATAAAGTTGCTTAAATTCCAGACTGTTCATTGACGTTTTCACTCTCGTTACCGCGTTATGAATGCGATTGTTAAGATCGTAGTCATTAGTGTTTCATTTTCCTTATTATCATCATATCAATGCTTTGCAGTTCCATTTTGTCCATTTGCACGTTCATTAAATGTGGATAAAGACGTTTCTGTTGTTTTTTTGTGTGTTTGTTTGTTTTTTGTTTCAGATACGTAATACACACAGAGTACTTAACTGTATTCAATTTGAAGTATTACTTGCCTGAGGTCAATTGCTGTTAATTGCAAGTGAAGACGAACTTGGAGGAGGAGTATCGATAAAATGATAATTAAAAACACGACTAAAAATACGACGTGACATCGTTCGATCACCACACCAGCTCGACCCTTCGGAGTCAGACAACGAATACGGCAGCAAAGTATCGATAATACGAACTCGATTGGTCGAAAAAAACGGATAAACTGAATAAGAAAATTCATTTTAAAGTTAAATCGGTGGTTTTCTATAAACACATTTCTATAAACTGATTTCTACAACCAAGACTGATATATTTTGGTTGAGTGAATTCTATAAAACTTATAAACAATGGAAACGTATACCCAAATAACACGACGAAATGTTACTTTCATATGGGTCGCAAGCTTGTGCTGCATGATTCAACTCTATTTTTGTGACCCGAAGAAGCAACTTCAGATGAATCAATCAGTCACAAAAGGGCGAAATAAAAGTCCTGGACTGCACGAACAATGCAGTACGGTAAATTCAATAAGTTCACCTGTTCACGGAGTGTCTTCTGCATTGAATCACTTGAGTAATATGGACAAAACTCTATCCGCATGAAAGGCATCACGAATCTGACATAAATGAAGTAGTCATCGCCAAATTCTTCATTAATGACCGCGAAGATTGTTTTTGAATACTCATCGATTACGCTGATAATAAAACGAACGAACGATTGACCAATCGATGAGTAGTTCGCTATTGCTCAAACACCTTCTTATAAATCTGAATTCAGTATTCTCTATAAATGTTGACAGCATATATTCAAACCTACATAACGATGAGACTAACGCATCATAACAAAAAAGAGCAATGAATTGTTTACTCTACTCATACTCGTATAGGATGAATGTCAACAAAAAGTCGAAGAGTTAAAATGCCATTAAATCTCAAAAATAATTCATTTCAATGCAATTCCATCTCAAAAACAATATTGTTAAGAAGAAGTTGATCAGTGTCATCAGTATTGTGAGCACAGTGATAATAAATGAAAATGTTGAATCCAATAGGTGAATGCATTGAACTACGGAAGTCTATCAAGAGTAGTAATAACGTATGTTTGAGCAGAATATGGAAGCATATTTGGACAATAGCATGTATTAACGAGAATTGAATGATGATATCTTAAGCAAGCCTTTCTGTTCATCCCTCATGCATACATACACCAACATTGAAAATCTTTCGATTTCAGTTGGACAATTCAGTGATGCGTGAAAATTCGAATCTTCAGATAAATGATCGTCAGCCGTTTGTCTGGTTTAGGATGCACTTCAGTTTAAGGTGCTCAACTCTCGTGGCCTAATGCTTTGTTAAAATGATTGAAGTTTTTGGGTGACATTGCTTCAGAGTAACTTCAAATTACTAGCAATTCATGCAATCGATAAATTGCAATTCGACAATTCATTCGTTCATGAACCACAAATGGAGTTTACATGATGAGCGTCCTACATGTTTTGCAGGCGAATTATTTACATTTATGATATACTACATTAATATGATTTGTCATAACTGAAATATACACTGTATTTTCGACTAGCAGCAGCAAAATGCGAATAAAACGGCTTGAGTCATTTGAATCATCTGCTGCTGGTCAATTGAGAGCTATCCATAATTGTGACATGAATTTCTGAGCAAGCAAACGAAGTGGATGTGGCAGCGCCAACACAACATTCATAGTGTTGCTCTGGGAGTTAGTTCTCTTTGCACAACAAATTAGTTCAGGAAGCAAACACAAACTTGCCATGGCTTACTCACTGAGGACGAATTGGCAATGGCAAATCTAATTTATGAACGCTTGTTCATAATTTATTTAGAAAGCATGCTACACATGATAGTATTCGTTTTGTGCATATCTTCCGAAATTCTTCTTAAGCAGAACAATTTCGAAAAAGGTTCTTTATGCGATTCCATATCCTAGTAACTAAGAATGCACCTTTTTGATTTATTTGCATTCGAAATCCTTAAATCACTCTAATCAATCTTTTTGCAGCACGCATGTAAATGGCAACACTTGTTCGTCGTGTTCAGACAATGAAATCGTCGACGATGATAAGCAACAAATGCAGTTGAACTCATCACACTGATCGTCAGAGCGGAACAAGGCTTGCTCTATGCTTGAAGTGTCTTCTTTCTGAATGTGTTCATGAATACAGTCAAAATGTGCTTATTTGCTGCACTGAATCAGCATTGATTTTTGACTAGCTGCAAATCATTGTTTTTGCTATTGAAAACGCTTGCACTATTCAAAATATTCATAACAATTTCGTATTCAAATTTTACCTTCACATCACCAACAAAATTAGTGTCTGGTTTTCCTAACAATAAGAGTGATCGATTATCAAGTACCATTAAGCAATCGCTCGCTCAATCTTCATTGTCTTGTTCCTACTCGCAAGGCGTCAAACGTTGATATGAAAGCGATCGAGAGAATGTAAAATTCGTTGGTCCGAGTAAATGATTAGAATACTTTGCAATCAGCATGTATTACTGATTCAGATACGTGAAAATATCGACGAAATAAACGGTCAGCCACAAGATAGCGTTTTATAGCAGAATTGCATTTTTTTTTGGCTGATCATCATATACAAGAAATTCAATTTCATCCCACGTGATACAACAATTTGACTTTCACAAGTAAAACATTCACTACTGTGGTAATAAAATGAGCAAGACTACTAAAAGAGCATAAATGCTAAATGCTAAATCATAGACGTCACCATGAAGAAAAGCATGCGAGAATCGCTCGAAAGTATTGTTAGAAATTGATAATGCAAAGAGTATTGTTCTTTCAGCTTACCAAGTGATTCGTTGATTGAAGAGAGGAGTGTTCACCTCACATTCAAAGATTGATCTTCTGAGAATTTCGCTAAGTATATCGTCCAGTAGTACCATGCAAAAAGCAAGAAGAATAACTGCATGTTATTCCCTTGAATGGATGATACCCACTTTGAAGTTTCACATGAAAAATGAAATCAGTGCACAGCGGCTTAATGCATTATTGTGCATGGCAAATCTCTATCGTGTCACAGATGAACGCTTAATTGAACACACCAAAATTGAGTGTTCTTTAGAGAGCACAACTAAACGTAAATATTTACTGATATCAGTATGCATGATGCTATTTGAAATGATGTCAACCGTCATTCTGTCCTTATAAAAACACTCACCGTTTTCAAATCCGACATCATCAAAATATCAATTCAGTGAAAATGTCAACGTTGTCTCTATCGTTCACCATTTTAAGTTGTGCCACTCTGATCACTTCGCAGTCTGCTGGTAGCTTTCATTCCGACTGAAGAAAGTAGTTCAGCATCAAGAAATTCCGTGACTGCTCAATCTGCCTAAAGACATTTAGCCTAACGACAGTTTGCCTAAAGACACATTGCCAGTTTTCTTAAACCCTCTTCATTGTTTGTCGACAGCAATAGAATCAATCTCTGATAAAGTAACCAAGTTTCAGGATTGAAAGCTAAGGTGTATATGTTCTTCGCGCAACCCAATCCTGCTCAACCGTACCTTCCTGCTGCTGTACTCAATATCGAACAAAATCCCGGAAACATTCGAGTTAGTAGGCATCTTTCAGTTATGCCCTGTATACCATATGTAGTGTCAATCCTCAGAATACTTCGTTAGGTTTTTAACCATTCGATTGTTAAGAAAGTTTACTCTATAATTATCCCAGTAGGGCAAGTGGAAATTATTACCGAAAAGACACCGAGTCCCGCCCACACACTAATACTAAGGTTCCCAAACGAAATTCCTTAAACAACCTAATATGTTCAGCAAACGATTTTCAGATAAATGGAACGCTAACTGGATTCTCACAAGGTCAACATGGTTTTCATGTGCACGAATCTGGTGATCTTGGCAGAGGGTGCTTGGATGCATTAGCGCATTACAATCCTTTCACTAATTGTAAGGATCATGGCGCTCCAGGATAATTCTTTTGATCAATCAGACATGTCGGTGACCTTGGAAACTTGATGGCTGATGTAAGTTCATGACCACTCTCAGTTCGAAAGCAGTTCTAATTTCGCGAATTGACACGGAAAATTAAATCTTGATAATCTGAATAGAGCATTTGCTGCTAATTCTACAGCAAGTATTACTAAATAAGCGAATCTATACTGATTGAAGAGAAATGGTAATATTGTCATCTTGAACACGTTCCTCCGCGTTGGACTGTTTGGTGCAAACTCGATACTGGGTCGTGGTTTGGTTGTTCACGCAAATCGTGACGACCTTGGCTTGGGTGGTGATCAGGGTAGTAGAACTACTGGTAATGCAGGTGGTTGTGTTGCGTGCGGTGTTATTGGAAGAGTGGTTAGTAGTCATTTCATGCTGATTGCTAATTGATTCTTTCATGTTACATATTCTGCCATTTCATCGAACACTAGTCAATAGTTTGCTGTAGATAATGAATATGATTGATTGCTGAGGGCAGTAAACGCTCAGCAAAACTTGTAATGCCGATGCTCACGTCAAAGTAATTCCATTAGTGATGCTGCTTCAGTTCAAAATTGTAGTTGACGACCAAAACTATGATTAGCTTCGAACCAAACTTGTTTCAGTGAACGATATTGGCCCAATGATATCATCGCAAAATTCAACGAGTCTGAGTAACAGCTCGCCCTAATATTCGCAAATGAATATGCCCAAATCACACAATTTAGTTGTACCGTGAAGGAGTCGGCACACATTCGATCGATTACGAAGCAAATTTTATCAATAATATTATTTCTTGTTTGTTTTCACCCAATTACCTCATATTTGACGAATAAAACTACCTCATTTTTCAACTGAACCTTTACTTCTTCGTCTGCAATCATACAGTAAACGGATAACAATGAGCAAGTTAACTGCAAAACATTAACTTTGGCCATTCTTCAATGCTACAATAAAATGCCCTTGATAAAAGTACTCCTCTTCATAAAAATGGATAGCTGTGCATGATCAAAGGATATATGAGAAGTTAACAAATTCCTTCACCACTTGAAAATTTCAACTTTGCATACAGCTGCAGATATGAGTCATTCTGCACTGTTACTTTTCTGCATGATGCATATAAGCGAATAAATTGATCGCTTTCTGTCTGCATGTCATCATTATGCACCACATACGCGAACTGATCGGCTCATTTCTTTTCTCCAAAAATCAGCAACGCAATGGCTTAGTGTCAGAGTTGGTTATATTTTTGTAAACGTGTTAACACTCGTCGTTTCAGTAATTCTGTGGTCTTTCAGTCAACGGACTTAATAGATCATGCTGGGAGCAATAAAGATTCGGATATTTAATAATCTCTTTAGCCGTATTATACCCACATTAATATACCGATTCATCCTTACCTTTTGTAAATAGTAATTTATATTATGCAGTATCTCAGTAGTAGGTGGTTGTTTGACCATGAATAATGTGCCTTCTTCCAACAAATGTGACAGCACCATATCAGTTCAGTAATGTATCACAACCTACAACAATGGTCTTCCCGGCAACTCGTTCAGTCGATGTGCGATATTTAGTGATTCGCAATACTACGAGGCTGAAGTTTATCGTTGAAGTACTAACATTATGACATTCATTCTTTCATTCCATACTTTTTGAATAGTGTGCTTACAAAGCTCAAGATTATGTCAATAAAATGAGAGTGCAATGAAAGTAATTCGTCAGTTGACATCAGTGCAAAACTGGATAGAATGAGATGAAAATGGCAAGAAAACTCATTAAGGATGATGAAGTCGTTTTTGTTCTGGCCACACTCGTGCCCGAACCGATCAGATCGTTATGAGCATAGCAAATATAGCATATCACAAATTATTCGAAATTTATCAGTGAAAGATTCGCAGTAATAAATGAGATGAGAAAGAAAAGAACTTGCCGTTCAACTCGATGCTTTTGAAGATTTCGACATCATCACATCGATTACAAGTTACGCCAAGTTCGACGACTATTGAATCGCGACAATCGCAGAACTTTCAAGTAACATTATCGGAAACTAAAATGATCCTCGGGACGGGCGTAAGTTTTGAGTGCAGCTGCTGATCCATACTTTATATACCATGGCAAAGAAACGTTTCATAAGATGATAAAGAGAAAGTGAATTAGAGGATGTAAAGATTTGTCACTAGATAATTTCAACAGGAAAATGAATGAACTGAATTGTTCCTCGGGGAGTTTATCAGCACTTACTTTCAAACGGTTTGAAGATGTTGAATAATTCACAAATTGTTACAGTCGAGCGCGTATGACTAACACTATTCACATTTGATGTTGCCTCATAAACAAAATATGCAAATTGAATGTATTTCAAACGGTAGAACTTTTAGCTGTTCTTACTCAGAGCAGAACGTCTTGTTTCCAATCCAGTTCTGCTCGGCACGTTCGTTTTTCAGCTATTGGTTGAGGATGACAAAATATTTTTACAATAGTAGAAAGTGTTAATGATTGGTCATAGAACATGTTCAGGAAGAATGCTACCTCTTGGTGAAGTGCCGTCCTATCCAGTCACTTCCGTCGGAGGGCTTTGGAGTTTGGCTGGAAAGGTTAAGTGAAAATAACGTTGAATTCGAGCGTAAAATTTTCATTGTCAAAAGTTTAGTGAATTTCAATAGTGAGGTGAGTGGTAATCGAATGCAATCTGGTTTTTTTCCCATTGCAATTTCACTTGTCTGAATTACCTTGCAAGCTGAACGATCTATTTTCTGAATGCTGACAGATTCGGTCGCTCTGATGTTGGATCAATAGGTATTTTATTTTATGACTGGAAAACACTTGTATGCTAAATTGTTTCCAGTATATAACCGCAAATCCCTGCATTCGTTGATATTACCAGTCACAAGCACTCACAGCAACATCCTTCAATAAGCACGATTAATCTTCGTCATTGCTTTTGATCTTCAGACAATCATCAAACTTCCTGACCCGGCAAATAATGAACCCGGATATTGGTGCTCAGCAGCGGAAACGGTGATTGACGATTCGGATACGTCAACGGCTCGAAACGTCGACAGTGGTAACCGCGCTTGTTCGTTACTGTTGATCACCAACGTCTTTCGGAATTTCTATCTTAATCATGCGTTGTTGGTGATTTGTTTTGCGACAGTTCATTCAAACTTACCGATATTGATGAAATTATTTAGATTTAAGGATAGTCAACAATCCCAGTTCCATTTATCTTTAAAAGATTGCCACATACAGCTTATACTGGCTTCGAAAAACTGCCTGCTTGCAAATTGTAGCATTTCGGCATCGGTCATTTTCGGAGGATCCCTTGCACTCAGTACGCCCTTAAGCTTTCGCAACACATCGAAATTTCAAACTGATTGACGTGTTTCTATGCGGTATGTGCAAACGAATTGATCGCAAATTTCGTTCAGATACGCAAACGGCAAAAATGATCGATATTGAGTCGAACGATGCAATTGTTGCGATGGTCGATGAAAATGGGATTGTGATCGAGAATGGTGCGGGTGACGGATATGTCACCAATGAAAAGAACGTATTGTGCGATAATGATAACGTTTCTTCGAAATATTGTTCACTGAAAGACTTTCTCGACGTAATTTTCCCGTCGTTTGACAAGTTCAGTCATCGTCATCATTCGTTTCCTTGTGGATCATCATGATCATGCACTCTTCATTTCATGCAAGTGTTTTTTCACTTGTACTTATACGTGTGATTGTTCAATCCTATTGGGTTTTCACGAATATTTAGTTTCTGCTTTTTTGTTCATTTTGAGAACGATGCTTTACGGAAACGATTTTAGCGTTCATTGTCGATCTGATGATCTACTGAAGTATTTGCAAGCAAGCATCCTTGTCCCTTCATGTTTTATTATAATATGACATTCCATAATTCTCCTTTAACGGGATCCTTGAAACTACTCGTTATTGATTTTGGATGTATCCTGTGAATTGTACGTTCAGCAAAGTCTTTCGAATGAGGATGGGAGCATGGATTCACGTCTATGAATATTGCGAATTGTTTAAATGAATGATTTATTTGTTTGCGTAGTTTTGTGCCATTTCTTTCAAATGCCTTCGTTAAAGTGATGTAAATTAGGAAAGGTTTCATAGCCCAATTATATTCGTCGTTAGGTAACGTATTATTATTTATCAGTCAACATTTTTGCTTGTATCCATGGGTTGGTTTATGAACGATTTTCATACTGAACAAACGATCTTATGTAATGTTCCATACTTACATTTTCATCAAGCTTTTCCGTTTTTCGTTAATTACGTATATATATATATATATATATATATATATATATATATATATATATATATATATCATTGCCCGTTCCATTGTTTCATTCTAGTAGCATGGCAAGATAATTTTGATGATTCAAGCAAGTCCCGTGCTCCGTGCAAAAGCAGCACATGAAAATTTCCTTTCAAAGTATCCAGTCAGTCAATCACAATTTCGTCACATCTCACTGCTTCTCAGATAATTGCATTAGTCAGGAAACTGATATTCCGAAATCAGAAGGATTTTTAAAATGATTAGATCACCATTTGACGATCAATCACTACATAAATGCTTGGTGTTATGCCAACATTGCGCAGTGTTAATAAAGACTGAAACTGGAGCAGAATTAACGTCGTGCGATAGATACTTCATATGCAGTATTGTGCACATGGTATTTGGAATTTCATGAGGTGTTCAGTGATAATTTATTGCGCAAATCAAATATTCACGCAATTTTTATCTCATAAATACGATGATGTATTAATCACATATTGAGTGCAATCCATTCTTCGGCTCTCATTCGGTGCTTGCTGTTCATTTTCGTTTGATTTCGTTTCTTTATCAGTAACTTTTTGCTTCTTGTTACCATCAATTGACCATCTGTCGTTCCATCTTTCAACTGATTCATTTGCTTGAGTTTGAGCACCAATACTTTTCTTTAATCCTTTTGATGCACTTTCTTAAAATCAGTCACAAAATCAGCCAAGCAATAAATCTTTCAGACGAAGAAGTTCATATGAGATACCGAATGTAACTGTTCAGTGAACAATTTCACTTCAAAAATGTAATGTGAATATCAGTGGAAATTTATCGCTGGCAGTTGAGTAATGTGTAGTCATCTAACGTGATACTCAAATCACTCTGAACTGACTAGACAACTCTTTCGATTGATCATCATCAAAACATATTTATACTCGCAATGAAAGAAGAACGATGTTCGATAAAGGCAACCAGCCTTGCTTGCTGTCAACAAATGCTTTCATCGTATTGTATGACTGATCGCTGCTTACTGGTTGTGACGGTTCACATGGAATTCCTTTCCGGTTTTTATGTGTTCCATTCACTGCAATTGTTGCTCATTTGTTATTCAGTTTAAGGATGAAACTATAAGTGAGTGCTCTCTTCCGTACTCAAGTTTCAGCATATGATCAAAATTTAAGAAGCAACATAATGCTTTCGGTGGCCATCGTCAACGTTCGTAGTTTCGGTTGGTGAACAGCGAAAACGGATCTTCTTCGGTTTCAGTTAGTGGCATAATCAGATACTTATTTAACAGCAAGAAATCCTGTCGTAAGCAAACCGATCATACTTCGTTGAACAAATTTTAGTTCAACAAAATATGATCGGTTTGCTTACGATAGGAAAATTCGAGGCGTATTATTGGATTTCGTAGGGCAACATTGAGTCATTTTTGGATTCTCTTAATACATGGTGCCATATTTGGCGGTTATTAGCAACTAACCATAACACATATTGATCACAACTTGTTGGTACCTTCGTTATTTGCATGAAGCTTCAGCATAATAACGAGAGAAATAGGTCACGCCTTATGTACAAAACATAAATGAGCTCATCTAAATTTTAGACAAATTTCACTTTGATCAAATCAAATTTGCAAATAAGTAATTAAGCAGTTACTTGAAAGAACTGAATCTTGTGTTGGCATTTCAACGTCTTCTTGTTTCGGCTTATTTTCGTGCTTCAATTCCTTTGAACTACCTTTCTGTTGTTGTTTAGGATCGATTTCTGATTGATTTTGTCATATTACATCACTTTTGTTATAGTATTTTGTCGTACTCGCATAACGAATAATGCTTTTCAGATGATGTCGTAAATTTTAAAGCAACACGTTCTATCGTTCTTACAAAAGTGGTTTTTTAAAGGAGTTCTGCTTTTCGACTGAGATTTGGCTTGATCAGTTTAATCCTAAGCCGTTGCTATCACAGCTAATGTGGATTGGTAGGTACATATTCAGATGTCTGTTTATCATTGAAAGACGGGAAAATTCGCAAAGGAGAAGAATCAAAACGTTGACAAATACGAAAGATAGAATAACCGACCTTCTTGAGTAGCTTGTAAGCTAAGGAGAAGCGATTGGGAAGATGCCTTCTTTTTAGCGTTCAATTGATCAGTCGACTGTCGTTTTGGTGTTATTTTATCTTTTTTGTGCGGAGCCAACCAATTACGTGATGATTCCAACTGGAAATGTGCGTTGTAAACGGAAGAGTACATCATTTCACAGTTCGTCGTTTGAGAAGCCCATCAGGAATAGGGCAGTGTTCGTTCGCTTTTTGTATTATTTGGTGTGACTGTACGAGTGGCAACACTTGTTCATTAATAAGGACACATTTCGAACACTTATAATGGATAGCGGGGTCGATACTCGTAAACTATGGTTGGTGCCCATTCGAAGAAAAAAAAAGGCCATTGTTCATTTGGAAAATTTCGTGAGCGATTGAAACGTTACTGTGAGAGTTATGACTGTTGATAATCACAAGTACGATAGCAATATAAATAACATAAGTAGTAATAAAATTGATGGAAGTGGTAATGCAAGGTGATCGAAAGGCTAATGATAATGATCAGTGAATACGTCTGTATCGTTCGAGTGATCGTCATTTTTGGCGTTGTCGTGTTGCTGTCTTTTAATATTCGGATCATCTCTGGCACTGTTTAGTGGAGTTTCGATGGGTTTTGTGTGCGGCGGACTTCTTAGATCGTCGATTTCGTCGTGCTGATCTTTGTCATTTACATCAATATTACTCTTTTCTTGGCTTGCTGCTTTTTCTGCCTTTTGCCCTGCGAATTATGCACTTCATCAGTCGATGTCTCACTCATCCACTGGAATAGATTTTTGGATCAAGCGCATCTTCTCTTTATGATGCCTCACAAATGAAGGATTAGATTGATCGGAATAAATTGATCATTGCACGGGAACGTAGCTGATTTCATCAGCAAAATTTACTATTGGTCGTAGACACAGTTACTCAACGTGAGTTGGCAAAAAGCACACCAACTGAAATGAGCGACTTGTAATTGAGGATGATTCTATTCATCGAAATTTTCTGCTATACCAGATTCAAAACGTTCCATTCTTGGAGAAGTCTGTTGTGTTCGAGCATTTCTAATTCTGCTAGGAAATTTTGAAATGAATAAATGAAATGAAATAATCAACCATTTTTCAGAGCTTTTTTTGACTTCATACAGCTCAGCAATAAAATCGCACTAATGACTATTCCAATGTTCACTAAGCATGTGAACAACACATTCCGATACTGTTGCACAAAAAGATCCATTAAGTCTAAAGACATTCATTAATCAGTGTCACTTATCATATCCCTATGTTAACATTTATCCTTATCTAAGTATCCATTCGTACATATGTTTACATCGTTTTTGATTCTTAAAGCAGTCGTTTCATCACTTCGACAATCTAATATGAGATTCAGATGAGCTTATGCTCGGAAGATACGTGGACTATGTGCTCCATGATCGACAGTTAAGGGCTCTTTCTGATTCATAAAAGGCATCTCACTGACGAACATTGAGCGCTTGTGTCAAAATATTTAGCGTTTCTATTTAAATACGGCAGATATGTTTAAAATGAATTAAATGATCCTTCTTCTGGACCACTTTTTCACATCTCCCTAATATCAGTGTGAACCATAAGGTATAATCCAGCCCTATAATCACCTTGAAACATTAATAGCACTTCCAAAAAACCCTGACAGCTAAAGTAGATTAAAAATATCACCGAACCGTTCGAAGTACAGCATAGAAAACTAAAATAATAAAATGCTGCCGACAAAATTAATGTGGATGAAGTAAATGAATTTGCAATTCATCTATTTGTGAACAAATATGCAAAACATTTCGACTCAAAGGGCATCGTTAACAACGGATAAAGTCTGAAGCAGTCGAATCAATTCTGATGTTTTCTTCATACTAAAATCAGCGCGCAGTAAGGAAGCGTACCAAAAAAAAACAACTATAATATGTTAATCCAGTGTTAGGCGCGCTATCGACGAACTATAGCGCACTATCGCTATTCCGCCATCGAAAAGAAGTCCGCTATTCCGCTATCGCTACCGCTATTACCCCCCCCCCCGAATCGTTAGTGGAGGGCTATCGCTATTGCCCACTCTAAAAACGTCATTACGCCACTGAATGATTGAGAATTTTCATTGATGAACACGCATTTTTGAAATTAATATGAGAAACATTGTAAAAATAGAATCAACGTCCACATTCGAACCAACAACTACCTCATCATCTGAACTCACCACAGCAGAATCCACTTCCACATTCCAACCAACAACTACCACATCATCTGAACTCACCACAGCAGAATCCACTTCCACATTCCAACCAACAACTACCACATCATCTGAACTCACCACAGCAGAATCCACTTCCACATTCCAACCAACAACTACCACATCATCTGAACTCACCACAGCAGAATCCACTTCCACATTCCAACCAACAACTACCACATCATCTGAACTCACCACAGCAGAATCCACTTCCACATTCCAACCAACAACTACCACATCATCTGAACTCACCACAGCAGAATCCACTTCCACATTCCAACCAACAACTACCACATCATCTGAACTCACCACAGCAGAATCCACTTCCACATTCCAACCAACAACTACCACATCATCTGAACTCACCACAGCAGAATCCACTTCCACATTCCAACCAACAACTACCACATCATCTGAACTCACCACAGCAGAATCCACTTCCACATTCCAACCAACAACTACCACATCATCTGAACTCACCACAGCAGAATCCACTTCCACATTCCAACCAACAACTACCACATCATCTGAACTCACCACAGCAGAATCCACTTCCACATTCCAACCAACAACTACCACATCATCTGAACTCACCACAGCAGAATCCACTTCCACATTCCAACCAACAACTACCACATCATCTGAACTCACCACAGCAGAATCCACTTCCACATTCCAACCAACAACTACCACATCATCTGAACTCACCACAGCAGAATCCACTTCCACATTCCAACCAACAACTACCACATCATCTGAACTCACCACAGCAGAATCCACTTCCACATTCCAACCAACAACTACCACATCATCTGAACTCACCACAGCAGAATCCACTTCCACATTCCAACCAACAACTACCACATCATCTGAACTCACCACAGCAGAATCCACTTCCACATTCCAACCAACAACTACCACATCATCTGAACTCACCACAGCAGAATCCACTTCCACATTCGAACTAACCACTATAGAAACCAACTCTACATCTGAACCGACAACTGCACAATCCAACTCTACACCTGAACCGACTACTATGGATGTTTTTTTCTTCGAATCGCTCACAAAAGCTCGATAGATTCGAACTTAGTGCAATGATGCAGCACGAATATGTATTTAGACACCTCTGTGATTGAGAGACCAAAGCAGTGGTTCATAGGGGGTGAGGTTACCCATTTTGGGTAATTTAAAGGTGTCAACGGGTAATAGAGAGGGACGGGAAATTAATATTTCGTGCAGTTTTACATTATGATAGAACACCACCCTGTTTTCGGAGAATCATTAGCTGGTCCGGGCCTAACAGGGTTTTCACTGAAATCACATCAGTTATGAATAGGATTTGCAAAATCCCGACGATTTTTCAATCCCCGGATCGAGATTTTATCCCGGGATCGATTTTTGATCCCTGGATAATCCCGGGATCGAACAATTATTGAAATATCGATGAGGACATATTTAAACACATTTTTTGAACAAATATGTTCATTATTAATCAGAAAGGAGCTAATTCAACAAATTATTGAACAAATCCATGGAACTAAGTATTCAAATTCAAATTGATATTTCATATAATGATGCCAATGATCATGCCGCAAGGGCATACTGCATATTCTATGTTAAGGCATCTTGTCTTCTCGGGTCTAAGCTAATAACAGTACACTTGCATGTGAATATGAAATTCTTGATTCTCAAACACTTATTTGCAATACTTCAAGTCCATTTTCTCTCAGTATTAACGTCAGCTGAATTCTGCCGTTTCGGAAATTCCGATTTTTTCTAGAAAAAATGCATCACATGAATTATATCATTTGAGTTTTGAAAAAATTAAAATTTTAGAGCATATCTAAAAAGTGAAAAAAAAAAACATCTGCAATGGATTTTCATTGAACCGTCGAGCACTTACATATTTGATAACTTCGATCAAAAATCATGCAAATGAACTTGATATTGAAACTTAAGATCCTTTTGAATGGAACAACTTTGCTCACTTCGGCAATGAATTCTCTCTATGAGTGAACTCAGTGAGAATTTAAGTACATTTTGAGCGGATGAAAATGTTTCCAAATAGCGAAGTAAAAATACTTGCAGTCTTTGGAACATGCAGTTGAATTAACAGATGGAATATTGAACCCAAACAAATCTTGTGGGAGGAAACGACTCAAAATTTCATTGAACTTTGTTGCTCTTGGTTTTTATTAGAAAATGTGATTATCTCTGATAGTTTATTTCATAGAAATGCATCCAGATGAGCGTGATATAAACCAACGAACAGCGTGAATAATCAGTTGAATATTCAATGAAATGTTACATAAAAGTTCATCGAGCTGTCGATGATCGCGTCATTCGTCCTAGTTGCGTCTATTTTTCTTAGCTGAACATCAATGATAGAAGGCACACAGCAAAGATAATTGTATATAAATTAGATGGGAATGATTAAGGCTTGCTTCAAGATGGACATATTATCAAAATTCAAACAAATTGACCTGTTTTATCAAATCCCGAAATCTGGGGATTTTTCAAAACTTAAATCTCAGGATCGGGATCAGAAATGTAATG